>CAOLHI010000356.1:600000-837955 GCA_948474755.1 Ctenosaura bakeri
AATTGGGTTCCATCTACAGTTTATTATGCTACATGTACACTGTATTGAATACCACAAATATCATACCACCTTATATAATAACCCTGATATCTATAACTATTTAGTATTTCAGTGCAGTTATTCACTCTGAGTTGATTTAGTCCATTTCAGTACAGAAAATATCTTACAACTACAAATATACCTCAGTTCACAAAGGAGATATGTTCCTGAACATTAGTTCTTTAACAAAAACGTTGATACCAGGGGCAGAAATAGCAATGAGAGAATAGGGACAGAGTCCCATGTCACAAAATACAGCAGTTGACTAGATTTCAGCAACCCCACCTCCCCAAACTGACAATATGCACATGTGAAATGAAACAACCAGGTCATTTAAGCCTTGTGAAAGGGGGAAAAACACTTTGAATCTTTTAGAGACCACTTGAAAGCTTCTTCCAAAATGTGTCTAGAGATGGCTTTTTCCTTCACAAGTCTTCACTTTTTTATGATTTCCATTTTGGTGGCCAAACTTACAGATCTGTGCTTTTTTCTCTCTCTTTCCTTCTTTCTTTCTTTTAACCTTGCTGGGGGTAGCTGGTGAGACACGCTTATCTGCTTCAATCTCGTCTGTCCTTTGCTGTTCATGCATGCTCAGTAAATGATTCTGATGGCTGTTGCTGTTTACCTTGTCTGTTGTAGGCGGGCACACACAGCAACAGTAAGATTGGCTAGAGCAGAATCTGCTTCTTTCCCAGCTCAAGATTTCTTGGATTGTTCATTGCAGACATTCTGCTATGTTTTGCCAGGCCACCTTGACCATCCTCCCATATGTGCCAAGCTAGACAGAGGGCAAGAAGGAAAGGGGGGGTGCGTAATCAGGACAGGTGTGAAAAGACTGTGTAAAAAGGCGCTTCTTTGTCAGAGGCTTTGTTAATTGAAGTATGCCTATTTTAATCAGCACATTTATCTTGTACAATTTACTGATATTTAACATTTAGCTTCCCAGTGAGTTGTCCGTGCTATGTCTATCTTCTTCCACTTCTGAAAATGAAAAATTCCATTTGCCATCAAGAGATGATTATTCAGTTGCTTTTATTTTCTCTAGCTTTTGCAGATGACATGGTCCGTAGAGGGTCTGTCTGTTCATCCTACTCTGTATTGTTTGGTATTTGTATCCAAAAGTTTTATATGTCAAGTATACCACACATGTCATTTACTTTATGTTATCAGAGCATAGCTAACAACTTTCAGTCTCCAAGGTGTCAAATGCTAGCATGCCATGATATTAGACTCTCACTAAGACTGATACAAGGTGACATCGTCATGACTTTTTCCCCAAAGAAAACTCCAAGGTAATGGTTTGGTTCTGATCTTGATTCCATTTATCTGTCATATAATTTGAACATTTTAAACATTCATAGTACTTGCCATGAATTGAAAGTTATGAGAGAGAGAAAGAGATAGGAGGGGGTGTAAAAGAAGTTCACTCACATGGAAAAAGCTCCCCCCACCTGCTTTCTATGGTCACATAAGGCAACACTATGCAGTTCATTTGACTGTTGTGCTTCTGTTAAACTCACACCGGAAGAGAATTGAGACCATTTTTTCCCTAGTTGAACGTACTCATTTGTCTCCACATTTTTTTATGTGGAAAAGTGTGCCAAGAATGATACAGATGGACTACTTGCCTTTGTTCTTCCAATGGTATATTCACTTTCCACGTTGTGACTATGAACTGAACAATTCATGATGGGGTGTGAGAGTAAAAGCAAATCATGATTGCATATGCATGTGTGCACATATCTGTGCATCTTCTGTTCCATTCTGAACAATCTTGTCTATTTCAAGTTGTTTACTCAGATTGCAAAAATCTAGTTTGATTTAAACAATCCACATCCATTCTTTTTTTAATGGGTGTGTGTGAGAAATATCCAGTTAAGTTAGTAAGTAGAAAAGGATGGGTTCTTTTTAAAAACCTATGTCTTTTCTAGGCAGGAAAACTCATTGTTGTCTTATGTCATTGCCCTTCATCATTATAATTCTCCATGCAAATGTTCTCAAATGTTCTCTGTTTCTCTATAAAATTATTTTTGGCATAATATAGGCAATTTGCTTATAGAAGGAAGATGGGTTTCATATTGAATCAGCCTCAGTAGTTGCATAGATTGCATGGATATTCACATGGGAGAACTGCTTGGACATGTGTATTGTGGGAGGTACCTAGAGTTTCTGTTGTTGTCATCATACATTTATTAACAAAATTGTGTGTATATGTGTGTGTGTAAAAATCCTTTCCTTTTTATGCTGTCTTGGAACACTCCTTTTCTCCATAGACAGAAAGCAAGAAAAATAGCCACCTGCAGAAATATTGGTTGAAAGGAAAGCTTGTATTTTATTTTATTTATTTTATTTTATTTTTACAGGAAAGTATTAAATAGGGGGCAATTCTCATGAATTTTGTACCCAAAGCTCTCTTCTCCAAGTTAGAATTCTTTATGTTCTTGGTTAAATGACTTACAGCTACTAAGAGACCAGAGGCAACAGGCCAGGAAGGCACCATGCCAGGCAGCCATAAAAAGACTCTCTCATGTGTCTCCTTTTCAAGAACCCCCATATAGATTATACTTATAACATTTTATAAGTTTGACATAAAGAACGGCACCAACTTTGTACATCAGTGTAAATCAATAGAACCCCCATTGCAAAATCCTTACAAGACAGTTGAGTGTCAACCTGAAGATGTAGGAATAAATGGTATTGTAATTCCCTGATGATCTGTGGAAATGAAGTTACTGATATAGTAATACCAAATGTTTTTCTGGATTTGGTCCTGATTTCTTTTTTTTTAAGTGGCAAAATGAATCCTTTTCTTCGTCCTCTTCTAGGCATGTCAGTTAATTCCCATGTGAACTCTCACTTATGCTTGTCTTGTCCTAGGGTTTTCTTGGCAAGAATTATTCAGGTGATAAATCTGAAGCAGAAGAGGTTTGCCTTTGCCTTCCTCTTAAGCTGAATGTGAGTTGCCCAGATGCCCACGGTCAGTTACTGTGGCCAACTGGTGATTCAAACCCTGCTCTCCTAGAGTTCTGGTCCAACACTCAAACCACTATATTGTACTAGCTCTGTTTTCTGCTTTCCCATAAACAGAAACAGGTGCACTTGCCATAAAGGATACATTCCATAAGATGACTGAGTGATGGTGGGTGAGTGCCCCAGTTCATATGAGACAGAGTGTGACAGAAGTTGCAAGCTTCTTTCTCCTGGGAATATGTGCATATAGGGAGACAGCTGCTGCTGCTACTTTCCTGAAACACTGAGGGTCTCACAGGTAACAGGGAGGCTGTGGGAACTGCACAGCTTTGTGTTTTTCCGCAAGATTCCTGAAAAGGAAAAAAAGCTGAGTTGCTGTGCATTGGACACATAAAAACGCTCAGGTCCAGTGACTGTGGGAAACTGTGTTTGGGGCTCACGTCTCATTCACACTTATTATTTGACTTGTTCTCCATTTGATCAGAAGGTGCTACGAGTTGCTTTTAGTTGCAAGTTTGAGTACAAGGAAAGTCATATGCCAGAGTCACACATATTGACTCCCAAGCCAATGCATATCTCTAAGTCCCTCCACTTGAGACCTAATGCTGCCTGTTGGCACACTACCATATATGATGGATTTTCAGATTTGTAGCTATTTCTCTAACATATGAAATCTGAAAGTTAAGTTCCTGCCCTGGGAATCACCTGGCAAAGGGCTTAATCACCACCTGTTATTCCAGTTTTTCAGAATCTTTGTCTTATATAAACTCTGTGGATTATTTTACTGTAATTTTGGAAGTCTGGTCTTCAGAGACCAGGCTTTTTAATTTGGTGGCCACTTTTTCTCGAACAGCCAAGAGGTGGGAAAGTGTGGAGGATGCTTCAGGGAAGACGGCCATTGCGTGAAGAGTAGAAACAGAAGTAATAACCCACCATCCCTATTACCTTTGTCCTTGAATGCCAGAGGAGGTTGGTGACAGATGCCTTCTTGTGTGCTCCTCAGCCTCAATCTGTACCTTTTTATAAAACTTATAATACAACTTAGCAATTATATAGCACCCCACTGTGTTTAAAGTATTCCATATATCTTTGTGTTAATCCTTACATCATATCTGTAAGATAAAGTGTCTGTCTCTCTGACTAGCTTTGTTACATAAATTCAAAGCTGTTGAAAACATAAAACATTCAAACAGAATACACAATTCATGATTGATAGCTTTGCTTGAAGTGGGTACACATAAAATGGCTCAATGAGTTGTAGCTGCCATGCAAATTCTGATTTTCAGTAGCTTTCGTTTCACAGCTCTTGTTATAGATGGATGAGCTATCTGAAGCTTACTCAGAAATTATTCAGGATTGACTGCAAAAAATCAGAAGAACTTCAGTGTTTTTCCTGAGCGAGTGCAAGGATGTAGAAGAACTATCTGCCCACCTCCATCTCTTTTTCTGTTTCCAACAAATGTTCACTACCATTTACAGATCCAAAATATATTCCCCTCTCTTTTTCTATAATGTCAGGAGTAACAATAGTAGCAATGTAGGATGAGAGTTAAGAAAGAAGGTTCTTCTCCTTTCCATTCTCTATCTCCTATCTGCACATGTACCTATCTTTCTTTCTAAATGATCTTATCTAACCGTTTGATGGACAAACCTCTGGGTTTATATCCTTGCTGCCCCACATAGCTGGATCCACATTCTGAAAGCTGTGATTGGCTGGCTTTATTCAGGATTGGCCAGTTCCTCTCTTTACAACAGGGTTTTATGATTACATGAAGGCTGATTTTGTGAATCTGGCTAAGGAGAACTTTGCTACCAATATTATTGCCTCTTCACAGAGTACACTGTGTATAGCTACCACATGGAAAGCAGGACAGGTGGTAGGGCAACAAAGAACCGTCCTAGGGCCTTTCCGCACCACACTGTTATAGTGCTATTATTCCACTTTCAATATCCTGTGGAATCCTGGGGTTTATAGTTTACTGAAACCAAAGAGCTCTTTGGCTGAGAATTCTAAATGCCCCTCCCCAAGATGCAAACCCCAGGATTCCATAGGATGTTGAAAGTGGAATAATAACACTGTAACAATATAGTGTGGAAAGGCCCATTGTCTCACTTGGAAGAGAGTTTCAAACTCTGAACAGTCACCAAGAAGGACCTCTGTCATGTCCATGCTCAATGAGCCTGTGGGGAAGGAGCAAAGGCAGTGGGAGTATAGTGTGTGTTTCCAGACCCCTTTAGTCATGCACAGTAAAAAACTCTTAAATAGGACTATATGCATATGACACCCTCATGCACTCATCTGATGTATAATTACAGTATGTTCACAAGATCAGGGGAAAGGCCAACAGACAATGATATTTCTCAGTCCTCCATGATATATACAATGTTGTCCATGTGGTGGTGTCCGTATCAAGAGAAACCAGCCCTACTGCCTATTTGAATAGGTATTTTAAATGCATAATGTATCGACTGGTTTTGAGGTTCTTAGCAAATAAAGTAACTGTTGCTTGGGATCTGTTAGAATATATAAAGTGTTTCAGTAATATAATTAGCTGCCCTATGTAAAAATTTGTCACATACATTATTTAACAGAGATCTTATTTTAAACAGCATGCTGCCCATGTTCTAAACTATTCCCTCTATCCATTTCTCTGTGGAATACTTTATACATGCTTAGAAATTATCACCAAGGTGTCCATTGATTAACTCTCAGCCAACTAAAATTAGCAGTAATAGGGTATATTTAGCAGACACACTGACTCTGGAAAGAGGTTCAAAAGTATTACACTCAGTGTTTTGATGACTATTCTCCTCTTGTTCTAGCTTTATTTTGTTAATCTGTGTGTGTGTGTGTGTGTGTGTGGCATATGTTGTAAACTCTTGTTGTCTCTTCAACAAGAAAGGCCTCATTTCACCACCATTTGAAGACAAATATCAAAATCTACAGGAAATCTCATTATAAATGACTGCTTCCTACATTTATTCAACATACTTTCTCTACCAGAAGCTGGGAAGATGGGTGTTCGCATAGTTATGGGTCTACAAGTAGTAAGGGAAATAACCAGAACCCCTGGATTTCTATTTTAAAAATTTGGCTTTGGATAGTAAATAGAATTGTTTCACTGCTGAACACCTATAGTGGTTGCTAGACTACAATTTCCATAATATCTCATGATTATCTATCCTAGAGTTGCCCATCAGGAAGAATCCCATCTAGCATGTGAACCAAGTTTCCCACATCACACAGCTGCTTTAGTTTGGATTCTAACTGAGATGAAGAGAGTCTGGCCAGTGTCACTTAATCAGCAGAACTAGAAGCAAAGGAATGAAAGAACAATCCAGGTTCTAGTGTCATGATCAGATCTGGACCAGAGCCAGATGAGAGACTTTGGGATCTTGTATTCTCAAACCAAGAACTCACACTTTTTTTTTTTTTTTTCCCAGTGACTATAACCAGCATGGAGAAAATCCACAGAGAAGAGGGGAAGTTAAACTCTTAAAAGAGGAAAGTTTCCACTGTCTAAGGATTCCACTTTTCAAGGGAGGGGTGAAACTGAGCAGAATAATCTGTACTTCAGGCATCAAAGACTTCACTCAAGTTCTCAACATTGGAGCAAAGTCACTGACTAGGGAATTTTCTCAGTGTTGTCTCTACCAAACTGCCTTGCCTATAACTGCCTTGCATGTCCTGTGGGCAATTCCCAGGACCTACTCGTCTTCCCATACATTCATAATGGGCTTGTGTATACACACAGTGAAACAAAGATATGTGGTCAATATGTCTGTTCACCAGTGACTTAGAGGACATGCCAGTCAGGAAGCCACACTGTGACATTATTGTCTCCTTTAACTGTAAGCCAGCAGAGAAATTCCCTTAATATAGTTAAATAGTGAAACTGTTTAGCAAGCTACAAATTTCATTATAGAACAGATCTCAATACTGTTATTTCAATATACAGCGACTCTGAATGTCCCATGGTGTGTGAGCTCCTCTGTTACACCACTGCAAGTGTTATGTCAATCTTGTTGAGCTGGATAATTCATAAATGAGCTCAATTTGCTCCTGAAGTTCAGATTATTGAAGAAGTATCCAGGTATCCAGTTAGGGTGGCAGGTTTTTGTGTGTGGGGTGGTGGTGGTGTCAAAAGTGTGTTAAGGTTGGTAATATCTAGATAGGCCTGTGAATTTTTTGGCAGGGGCACCTGCAAAATCTAACTAGCACTGTGATAAAGATTTTTGTATTTCATCCTGAGATGTCTGGAATCTTAACAATTATCTTTGTTGTTTAGCATAATGATTCTGGTCTCTTCAGTTGCATAGCTTAGTATCTATATGTGAATTTTATCTTATGAAATATTTGACAGAGAAACCTTGCTAGAGCACGTTCAGTAGCAATACATAGAGAGAAACCAAACAAGGTTTTCTTTTTTGGTTCCCTTTCTTCCTGCTCAAAAAAATATGAAGAGCCTGTGCTTCTATTCCTTCATTGTACTTTGTTCCTGTTGCTATCAATACAGCAAGATAGGAGAGCTCCTGTATTACTGAGAAGGGTGAGAATAGCTGAAGCAAGGAAAGAAACTCCACAAAGCTCTCTCTGATGAATGGCTGGTACTGTTTCCATACCAGGAACCAGATTTAGATGGTGTGCTCTAGCCGCTTCTTCAGCCTTGATTCCAAGGGTTTTGCCTGTGCTAATGACAGGGAATTTCAGTCCTGGAGGTGGATTCTAACTTTATCTCTTAGCACCTGTTTAATGTACTGCGTGCTATTGACTGCTGTGAACCCTCTCACCTTTCGTTTGTCTGGAAATGTGACATCCAAGAAAGCTGATGCATCAGCAGCAAATGAAATTCAGTGACAAGAATGAAACGTGGCTTTTACCACACTCAAGTGAGTTAATTTTGAAAGCAACTATGATCAATGAATAAACAGTCCGACTTGTTTATGGGGGACCTTGTTTCAAGTAGTATCTCACCACCATTTCATGGTGGGGGAAGGAATCAAAACTCTCACGGTTTTGTTGTGAGGGGAAAGGTAGTAAACATGACAAAACATTTTGCTTATTTATGTAGATTATGTTGAAAAACTTTTTTTAAAAAATGGCATAATCTTGGCCTAAATCTAATTGGTAGTCTCAACAAAAGTACAGCAGTGATTCAATGGGAACTTGGCACGTCAACTTATGTGTAAGTTTCACTGATTCAGTGAGTCTACTCTAGTTTACACTACAATGGTATTTAAGTCCTCCTTTTCTTCCTTTTAGAATATTTTTGGAAATCATCTCTTTCCTGCCTGCTCCCATGGACAGAGCAATTCAAGGGGCTCATAATTTATTTTTCTAGACAGTACTGGTGATGAGGGCTGGTTATTTGGGAAAATCTAGGAATAACAAGAGGTCAGCAGTAAAAGTGAGAGAATCAGGATAACCATGTTTCATAAGATATAGTGATGCGTGCCTTGATTACATCTTGGTTGGATTACTGTAACACACTGTACATGGGGCTGCCTTTGAAAACAGTTTGGAAACTTCAGTAGGTTCTAAATGTGATATATAATTCCCTCATTAAAACAGCTTCACTGGCTACCAGTTCATTTCTGGGCAGAATTCAAAGTGCTAATCATGACCTATAAAGCCCTATGGAGCCTAGATCCAGACTACTTGAAAGATCATATCTCCCTATACGAACCTGCCAGAGCTCTAATATGCACAGGGGAAGGTCTCACTTTTGTCCCAGGACATGGGAAAGCACCTTCTCAGTGGCTGCTCCCACTTTCTGGAACTCCCACTCTCTTGGGAATCTAGGCTGGCTGCCTACCTTTTGCCAGAGGGTAAAAACAAAGCTATTCAAGCAGGCTTTTAATATGGGAGCAGGTGAGCTTTTCTTTTATTGGGATGTTTTACTGGGGTGTTTTATTTATTTTTTAAAACTTTTAAAAATGTTTTTATAATGATGTTATACTGTTTATATATGGTTATTTTAATTCTCTTGAATTATATTGTAAATGTTTTTAACTTTTTTGGAAGCCACCTTGGGTTCTACTCTGGGAGAGAGGAAGCATATAAATACAATAAACAAACAAATAATTGCCCGGCTTATAGATTCAGTGAGAACATAGTGGGGTAGTAGTGTTAGCATCAGGTGATACTTGAGTGTAGAATGCCTTATGGAAATAATTCAGTGGAGACATGAGGCATTAATAGATGGATTTCTGGATCAGGGCTCTAGCCAATGTTCTACCTATTATGAACACAGTTGTAGCACAAATGGGGATGTTCCTGTCTATACCTGTCAGTTCTTGACCAAACAGCTATTATTAGGTATACCTTTTTCATATCTGTGAAATTGCTGTGCTACAGTTTTAATGCAGGTGCCATTAGATGGTGACTCTAAAATTACTTTTGGCTTCATTAATAAGAATACTAATATTCACTTAGAAAAATAGATATATCTAGAGAAATAAAGACATTGTCAAAGGGAAGGCATGCATGAAACTCAAAGATTTATGGGTAAGAAATGCCAGAATGTATTCCTGGTTTTGTAATTAGAAACAAAGGAGGTCTATGAGCAAGTGAAGCTTTATGCCCAAAATTGAAGTATAGTTTAGCTTCCTTAGTTTCTGTAGTGCATATGTTATATTTGCCTTCAGCTTGTCCATAATGACATCCTTAGAAATCTCCTGCGCATTTTCTCTTAGTATTTCAGTTTTTTCAGGCAATGGTTTAGTGCAGTTTAACCAGCTAATTAAAATAAACATGGGTAAGTTACTTCTGTAATTAGTGGCAAGTTGGTAATATAACTAAAATTTCTGTAAAGCAGTTTTGGGAGTGGGAGTGAGGAGGTTATGCTGCTTTCTGTTTCTTTAAAAAAAATACACAGAGGATCAGGGTTTTGCTCAATAAAACCAAGTACAGTTTATTTCTAAGCCGTCACAGTTGCAAAATGGCACTGGTTTGAGGGGCATTGCACAAGCAGACTAACTGTAATTGGCAATCCATTTCTTCATTTCCTTTGTACAACCAACCCTGACAAATTAATCACAATCAAATGTTGGCTGCAGGAAGGGGCAACCTGTGTAGCACAGAAGAAAAATGAGGTCTCTTGCTGGCCTGACAGCCTAATCTTTCAGTTCACCCCATTATAGCAAACAAGGGACTTTGGTGTGCCTGTCACCAGTCCCACCCATACAGAAACTGTCCACTTCCAGAGCTAAGGTTTAGCTGAGGCGATAAAGAGTATTGAATGCTACTTCACTACCTTGTTAATCAGCCCGTAGACCGAAGATCCAGTTTATTAACCCTGATGAGGAAGCACCACTGTGGACTGGCTTTACAAGATTGAGGATGGTGGAATATCACCTAAATGAAACTGTGTAGAGTGATTTCACACTGATTCTCACATGAATCGGAAAGACTTCTTGGGTTAAGGACGGGGGCAGGAAGATATTAACCAGAGTACCAAACCAAGGTCTAGTTAAGGAAGAGCTTTATCAAACTCAGCTTTCAGACAGGGAATTGGTACCCTCCTGGGTAAATATTTCATTTCTTTTGAACAGGTTGTTGGAGATTGTAAGGCAACTGCTTCAAATTGAAAGTGAAGGTGAGAAAAGAAAAACCCACTTTATTTTCCCCACATCCTAATCAAAGGGATCAGGGAAAGAAACACTATATCTATTTCTCATTTTTCCTCACAACAACTTTCAGTGGCAGGTGAAGTGGTGGGATTGTTTATCATGGCTGCCTAGTGATATCCACAAGGTATATTATCGTCACGTATTGTTACCTGAATATAAAGGGTCCCCTAGAGGAGCTTCCCCACGTTAGAGCTAATTTAGGTAGGCAGAGAAAGCAAGTAATCCACTCCTTTCAGGACCATACTGCTTCTGAATGCAAATGCCAATTAGGGTACTTGAAAGCTTTCTCAAGTCAAAGTTCCTTGACAATGAGGAGCTGAGCTCTTACAAGAGGAAGACAGATCCAGATTTGCCTTCCTCTATATAGGCTTCATTTATTTATGCAAGAAGCTGCTGTTATAAAAACTTAATCAAGCACCATTACCTATGTAACTATGTTACCTATGTAAATACAAAGAGTATTTGACAGTTTTGAAAGACATTTGCTGGACTCTTTTTATTGATCAGATGGGACAATCTACAATATTTTATTTTATTCCCACACACCTGAGGTCTCTGGTAAATTTAGGACTTAAGAATGGGGTTTAAACCTTCCACCGTTACTATTATTACATACTTTACCATCGGGTTCACTGTAGAGCAGGAACCACCTTAACCACCTACTGTTTCTTTCAATAACCTCAAAATAACAGGAATTCAGGATGATGAACTGAGATTACTCCGGACTAGAGCTATGATGATATACAGTTCATCTCTTCTTATTTTTCAGTCTCAAGGCACACCGTCCATTCAAAGACTGCAATGTAGCAAAACAGTGAAAAATAATGTGTGGCAAACTGAGCTTTCTTAAATTTTTGAATCATTCCAAACAGGAATTAGGAATCACTTAAAAGAAGTGTTTAGAGCATAACAAAAATATTAGGCTTTGTAACAAAGCAGTTCTCTAGACTTAACTTTCTTAATCTCAGTTCTGTCTCGTCAGACAGTATTTGGAACATTAAGTTGGATTGAAAGAATTTCCTGCGTGCTCCCTTACTTAGCAGTGCAACTGGAACATTAAAAATTTGTGCTTGAATTTTCTCCCCCTCTTTTTCTAGACTTTTTCCCCTTTCTGCTTTTTGTGTTTTGTTTGTAAGATTGTAATATGTACCTAAGAACAGAGCTGTCTATTCTTTTTTTAAAAAAATCTATATAGTGTTTAGCAAATAAGAGGCCCTCTAGTAAACATACACTCCTCCTAACTGGAGAAGTTTCAAAGAAATCTCCTTTCCTGTTTTTCTTGGTGAACAATAAATGATTTTGGACCAACAATAGTGTAGGGAAGCTCAGATGGTTACCCTTAATGAAGACTGACAGTCTGTTTAATATGAGAGAGGACAGCAAATCCAGAGATTGAACCACTGATAATTAGAACATCCTCAAAATGAAAGGCCCTTGCCACACCATAGCTCAATAACATGCTTTTCTGTTACAATCCCAGCATTGCTATTCGCGTGACGGTAGCAGCTTGGGAATGCTTTCTTCCGCATCCTTCCGCCTTAAGTGGATGAGTAGCATTATTGCCACTGGTATTCAACCCACACTACAGCCTCCTTGGCCATTCCCTTTCCCCACATTCACTTCTCCTTATTGCCCCAATCAGTCTTTTTCTTTTCTTTTTTTTTTTGTAAGCTGTACTAGTGCAGCCACATTGTAACCTCATGACATGTGTTACCCTGATCTCTGGGGGTCCCAGGAGGGACACCCAAATAACCAAACAACAACGACACTTTGGGGGAAATTAGCTGGAGCACTCACTAAAGCTAGCGAGAGGCAGGGTAACTCAGCAGGATCTTGCAACCCAGCGTCTACGGGGTCAGGTCAGTCAAGCAGTCAGACAGCTTAAAATAGCAAAAATGATGTTTTATTAAATACAGACAAATATTAAAGACACCACAGTCACACAGCTAGCTAAAGAATCGGAAATGGGGATTTTTAGGGGGAAGCGGGTGATACTACACCTGTCCCGTAGTCCTGGACTTTGAGAGTGGAGTTGGGGTGCAATGAAGAAACTCAGTGCGGCAGAGCAGTCCAAGCGATCTGGGGTTGAACAGTCTCAGTTACTGGAACTGAGGGGAAGGCTTGCCGGGCAAAGTGACAGCAAGGTGGGATGGAAGTCCAGAGCAATCCGAGGAAGGTCTCGGAGTCAGGGGTTTTTATAGGGTGAATTGTGACTGCAGGCCATACCTTAACTCGGTGAGAACAATATGTTTTAGGAGCAGGACAAAGCTTTGGAAAGGTCAGAGTTTAGCATGATTGACTTAGGGCCTACTTAGCAATAGTGTAGCCAGTATGCAAATGCAGAGCGCTTAGTACAGCTTTGTCAGGTTACCCGCTTGGGGCCGGGAGCCTTTGTTAGTATCGTGCATATGCAATGAGGTGTTTGCCAGAGAGGTCCCTGAAGCAACGAACTGGCTCTGTCTGGCCTGCCTGGGTGGAAAATGGAATGTCCAGCAATTATCGTCCGTGCCTGTTTACGTGCTTAGCCGGAGGCCTCGCAAACACATGGAGTGGGGTGGCAGAGGAAAGCCGAATGGTTTGATATCAAAGTGATATCGAGTGCTGTCTCTGAGTAGGCCTGGACCACAGTAACACATGCCAGTACACTATTGCATTTGTGTGTTATAAAACTAAAAATTATTTTTAGAAAATTTAACTCAAAGGATAAATTTAAAATAAACACAGAGAGGTGGTAGATTCCAAACTTGCCACACCATGGGAGTTGCTGAGGGAGGGACAAGCTGGGCATGCCCACACCCCACTCACTCCTGGATCTGCAATCACAGGAAGCACTATCAAGCGCTGTTACAATAGCGCACTGAGCCGGCTTATGGTGTTGAAGTGCTAAAGGAGGCTCTTATTGGATTTTTTTCCTGGAAAGTAAGTATAAGGCAGGTTTGCAATGCTTGGATATGGGATAGCAGCTGGAAAGTGATGATGTGTTGTGGTAGCAGAACTCCTGGACTGGAAACAACCTGCTGCTGTTGTGGGATAGTGACATCATGCGGAAATGGCTGAAGTTACAAGACTAGATCCTAATAGCCCATGACTGACATTATACTAGCAATGTGTTTGTTCTGGTAAAAGGCATACTGAAGAGCCAGATTACCCTGATTTCTGCTTCCCTCAGGAAGGCCATGATTACCTCTAGCAAACTCGGACTCAAGACAGCTTATCAATTGAAATACAATATCATTAAAAACTTACAAAAATCAACACTAGAAAGGAATTAGACCACTAACATTTGAAAACAATTTAAAATGTAAAACTAAAAATTAAAAATTAGAAGCAGTTAAACAGTGTAAGTAAAACAACACAGCATCCTTGTGATCACACTTTCTTTAAAATTCTTCAATTTTGAGGAGTCCTTGCTGATGGAAGGATGGCAAGGTAGAGAGGCATTATAGCTTCCCTAGGGATGGAGTTCCAGAGTATAGTGGCAGCCACCAAAAAACCCCTGTCTCCCATCCCCACCAACTACTTTGAATCATTATTCAACGTATCTGCGTATAGATATGTAGACTTGTTCTAGCAAGAAGAAAAACATTAGCAGGTTGCCTGCAAGGATCTGGAGGCAGGAAGGGAAGAAATTTTGCTTCATCCTTTGTGTTCCACTGGTGGAGGAGATATGCCATGGGAAGACATGGAAGAGGGTCTTCTCTGTAATTGACCCCAGTTGTGAAATGCCCTCCTCTTGGAGGCCCAATTGACACCAACACTGCTGTCATTGTGGTGCCAAAAATTGAGAAATCTGGCTTTTTGTGGAACTGTTTGGGCCTAATTGATTTTACACAGGCTACTCATGTGCTATAGTTGCATTATTTTCAATTATTTTAATGAGTTTTAAATTGTATTATTTTTAATTGATAAACTGTTTAATATATTTGTTAATCTTTTAAAATTATATAATTATTTATTTGTTTATTTCAAATTGATTTATTTTAAATTTTGTTATAAGCCACCCAAGATCTTCAGAGCAGGATATAAATATTTAAATAAATAAGTAAAATCTTTGAATTTCCAAAGTTGGCAACACAAGAGGGCTGTATGTCACTTTGACTTAATTATTTTATCAAAGTCTAAATTATTTTGGATCCTTTCAGAGAATCACTTGTTACAGTGTTGTTGTTACAGAATGATCACTAGTACAGATGGCTCTCCATATCTGCAGATTCTGTATTCATGGATTCAACCAACCACAGCTTAAAAATATTTTTTTAAAAAGTCCAAAAAGCAAGCTTTAATATTGCTATTTTATATAAGGCAAACCACTGTACACAATGGAACTTTAGCGTCCACAAATTTTGGTATCCAGCTGGACCTGGAACCAAACTCTAGGAAATAACTGTACTGATCTCCTGTGACAACTCTTTAAACTGAGGAAACTTGCTCTTTGAGATCTAAATCCAGTTTAAAGCTGAAGGAATGGAAATTCCCAGTAGTGCAGTTGAGTTGCATTGTACCCTTGCAGAATGAAGCCCTGGAAAATAGCCCACTGTTACAGTCATTGATTTACATTCTCTACCAAAACCTCAATCATGTTTTTTGGCCACCTCTAACTTTTTCTTGGCCACCATTCCTCTTACTCCCCCCCCCAAATCCAACATGCTTATACAAGTCACCATAGCAGGACTAACTCCTAGCAGAAATTCCCTAATTTTATCAACTGAGATAGCAGCATCTAAGTGCTGTTTTATTCTTTTGTTTTACAGTTCTTGGCCATGTAGTAACATAAAAGGAGAGGGACTGATGACCTCTCCATCATTCTCTGCTGATGATTTTGCATTTTTAAACTAAAATTGAAAATATCTGGCATGATCTTGCTGATTCTGAACTTTCCTCATTACCAACATTTCAAATGTCTGTTTCTTCTACGTTTTCTACTTTCTCCCCATCTTATTAGATGAAATATCCAAAATTTTGAATCTGTCCTTGAATCTGTCTACTTGCTCTCTTGACTGTGTTCCTTCTCACTTCTTAATTACTATTGCCCCTGCTAGTCTCTCTTCTCTTCTCCAGATTATTAATCTGTTCCTTTCTATTGGTTCATTTCTTTCTGAATTTAAACATGCTACTATTTCTCCAGTCCTTCAGAAGGCTTCACTTAATCCATCTTTTCTTTCTAATTATTGTCTTGTTTCATTGTTGCTTTTCTTCTCAAAAGTTTTGGAATATGCTGTTTGTGTAGATGTCCTTGATCTTCTTTCTTGTGTTTCTGTAATGGATCCCTTTCCATCTGGATTTTGCCCTTTGTGTTTTACAGAGACAACTCTTATGTAAAATCACAGATGATCTCCTTCAGGCCAAGTCAAAAAAGTCTATATTCAGTTCTTATTCTCCTTGATCTCTCTGCAACCCTTGGCACAATTGATCATTCTATTATGTTGGATGTATTTCATGACCTAGGGTTTACTGATTCAGTCCTCATCTGGTTCACATCTTATCTCTCAGGTCACTGATTTAATATGGTAGCTGGAGGTTGTGTGTCTTCTTCTCCCCTTTCAGTTGGGGTTCTTGAGAATTCTGTTCTGGGTCCTTTGTTGTTTTCTCTTTGTACAGTTTCTCTGGGTAATCTTTTTACTGTGTATGGTTCCCAGTATCATCTTTAACCTGATGTCACTCAACTGTTTTTCTACACCCCAGAACTCTCTTTTGACATTGAATGTCACACTCAAGCTTATCTTTCAGCTAGCTCAACATGGATGCTTCATTGTTGCCTAAAACTTAAGATGGTAAAGACTATTTTTTCCTCCAAAGTTTTCTCTACAACAGACATTCTCCATCACTGTTAATAATGTTCCCACTTACCCTGTGAAAGAAGCATGAAGTCTTAGTGTTGTTTTTTTTTATTCTTCTTTATATTTTGTTCCTCACATTGAAGTTATAACAAAATCATGTCAATTTATTATTTAATAGCATTGCAAAAATCAGACCTTTTCTTTCTTCTTCTTCAGCTAAGACCTTACTTAGCTCATGCCTTGGTCATTTCCCACCTTGATTATTGTAAACTTCTTTTAACTAGGCTTCCATTATCTCACTTTTGTCCTCTGGTTCCCATTCAACATTCTGCTGCCAAGATTACCTTTTTGGTCTGTCATTTTGATCATGTTGTCCCACTGTTGAAATCTCTTCATTGATTACTCATTCCTTCTAGGATTCAGTACAAGCTTTTTGTTTTAACATTCAAAGCCCTACAAAACTTAGCACCCCCTTATCTTTCAGCCCTTATTTTCTTTTACCAACTTGCTCAAACCCTGCATTCCAGGAACTCTAGGCTTCTCACCCAATCAAGAGTTTCTTCTTCTTTGATTTGGCTTCATGGTTTCACACTCGCTGGTCCATTCGCTTAGAAATTGCCTCCTTGAACATTTGTGGACTGCTTCTTCCCTTATTATTTGTAAATCTCAATTAAAAACCTTCTTGTTTAGAAAAACGTTCTGAGTTTTAGTTTAATATTGTTTTATAGTTTTGTATAGTTTGATTACATGTACTTGTCAGTTTGCTTTATATTATAGTGTATTTTTGCATTTTATCTGGATAATTTCTTTTACAATTGCATGGTATAGTGTTATTATTCCTTCCTTCCCTTTAAGATTTTAGATTGTTAGCCTTAGGCAGGACCCACTGTTTTTGGTTGTTTTACTTGTAAAGTGCCATGTACATAGATGGCGCCGTATAAATAAATAATAACAACAATATCAACAACAACGTCTTATCTGTTGCTTTTTAAAGGTTGTTAGTTCACACAGGAGTGAATATTCTCGGACCAGCAAAGGCAGCTTTGTGGTAACCGCAAAACCTGAACGTTTCTTGCAGTAAGATTGCTTGTGGCATTATTCAGTTAGATTCAGGCCTCACAATGGCATACATGGCTTTAATTTAATGTCTTTTTCTTTGAATGCATGGCTGTCAAATATTACTGAAAGTGTGCAAAAATGCTATCTGTAGTCTGTAAAAAGCCAGTAGTTGTACTAGGTGATCAGTGATTCTCTGATTTATATTGCCTAGCATTCTGCATATCTACAGGGATGTTTTGATTAACACTGAAATTAAATTAGCTGTGTATTTATTAGTATTTATTGGCTGTTGTTGTACAATGCCAGAATAACTGTGCTGGTGTAGGTGATATCATAAGAAATAAAAAGATCACAGGCAGCGTGACTGTGATGGAAGCCAAGCACTGGAGAAGCAACAGATTTTGTCTGCCCATTTTTACCTACGCCATGTGGAAACAGGTATAGTGCACCAGAAGGATTCCAGCCATAGAATCTTGACTGAGATCACAGGAAAATGCTGCTGGTACTATTTTGCATTCTTTGCACTTTGGATCTGTATTTCATCAGTCTGAATTGGAGGTAGAAAATATAGAGATTTCTGTTTAGGGATAAATTTCAGATTGGTTCAATAGTACTAGAATGATTTACTCATCCTCATGTCAGTGAATTTAATTAGGTTAGCTGCAGCAGAAATATTTTAATCCAATTGTTCCTGTCCCATATGATACATTAGTATTTGTATATTTTTACTTCCGGACTAAATGGCTGATTTGTGGTAGAGAGGTGGAAAGGTACAGAATAGGGGAAGGTGAGTGGGAATCCCTGGACCTATGAGTTCTGAACTCAACCTGCCCAGCTTTTAAGCTTAAAAGAATCCCTGTGATTCACTGATCCCCCCCACCATCTTACCAGGTTTGCGAGTGACTGAGAAATCCGGCGTCTTGATAACCAAAACTTCTCCTAGATTTCTGGATTAGAAGAAATTAATTATTCCAGCGTTGACCACTGTCTTGTGTTACAGACACAAGGTGGGAGGCTGTTTGCCATACTTAAACTGCATATCAATGCAAATTGGATCTATCAGTGTAATTACCCAATGTAAGACATAATCTTAGACACTGAATCATAACAGCTTTTCATTTGATACACTTTAATAGTCTCAAAACATTAATCATTTTCTTATGTCTTTTAATTACCACGAAGTAGTTATACTTATGTCCATAATAGGTACTAAACGTTACACCACTGAGCTTTTAAAACCCTGCTTTTTATTGTAAGTTGTAAATATAATATAGGAGCCCATTATGGTTTCTCAGCCATTATAACTTGCTGCCATTATCGGGGCAAATAAAGTACAAACAAGCTTTTTCTAGCTATATTTTTAACAGGTCAGATTTCTCCCATTATTTCTGCTTCACTGACAAGTAGCCAATGCAGCAGGTTGGTTAATCTTAATCTTTTGTAATTAAAGCAGTATAATTTTCTCTCTGGTGCAGAAATAGGAATTCCAGGAGGACAAAAAGTGCAGATATCTGCATGGATAACTTGTGTGTTTATGTGTGTGATGGCTTTTGTTTTGTTTTTGTTTACATATGTGATGTGTGTGAAGACTTTTAACTTTAGACAATTACTGTGATTTTTGCTAATCATGGAAAATGATAGCGATGATGATGCACTGGCTGATGCCACCAACAAGCTATTCTTAAACATGGTACTTCAAAGTAAGGAAGACTTTGCTTAGATGGCAATAGATGCCTCCAGTGGGTTCTATTCCCATGTAATATGTTTTATGGTACAAAGATTTGCAGGATACTTCTTGTTTTGAATGGATTTCAATACATACCAGTATAAAAAGTTCTTAAGATAACGTTCAACAGTGGTTGTAGATATGTCCAGATTGTTGAGCACATCTTCAATCTAGCAGACATACTTTTCAATAATGAGGAAAAAATTGTGTGCTGGAAGATAATGTGGTCAAGGGCAAACCAGTTAAAAATAATCTCTGTGTGTTTTTTTGCTTGCTTGCTTATTTATTTATTTGTTCATTACACCCTTCTGGACCCCCAAGAGGAAGAGGAGGAGGAGGTGGGCAAAGAAAGGTATCCTTGCTTCAAGGGTTCTGCCTGCCCTTTGGGACCCACTTCACGCATATTTTGGCCCTCAGTGCAGGTAGGGATAGAAAAATAATTTCATTAAGACTGAGATTCTCAAAAAAGTATCTTTTTAACATCTCAAATGCATTGTGAAACAAAGTGCACTGCCTCAGAAATCTGTACATTTGTCAAGGCTTTTTGTGTATTTCAGGGAAATAAATGCACACCAAAGCATATTCATGGCTGAAGATAAACACAGTTGAAAAATATGTGTAAATACACTTCAGTCAGTGGATAAAATATAAACAAAAATTCATAAATTAAGGAAAATATATCAAAATATACATATGAACAAAGCATATGTATTTCCATAGTGAAAGAAAAAAAAGCCTTACAACTTGACATGAATAAAGAATAGGTAAAGAATAATAGTGGGGCTGAAAAAGAATGCAAAAAGATCAAGGCTGAAGCTTTTTTCACGCATGTAAAGACAAGACAGTTTAAGAATGGGACAAGGATAACAGAAACTGGTGGTTCAAATTCATGTGGAAACCTCTGCAAGCCAGAACAGTTGTATGTGCGAAGGCTTCCTTCCTGCAGATGTTAGTGCTGCCAATTTTCATATGCAGCATAAGGAGTTGGCACTATTCACTATAGCCCTGTCTTTGTTCTCATGCTGATCTCACACTTTTTTTTAACAACTGGATAGGTCTTAGGAGAAACAGGCAACAGAAGGAAGAGCAAGTAATATGAAGTAGAGCTATGCGGACAAGAAGAGAGAAGAGATGTTTAGGAGAGGATGTAAAAGAGGACATAGCCATAGAAAACCTTACAGGAAAAATGTATTTATTAAGCACTTAGCAGGAATGGTACAGGGGGAAATGAGTGTGATATAGCCAGGGAGGTTGATTGTTTAAAGCAGCGATGGTAAACTTGTGGACTTTGAGATCTTGTTGAGCTGTAGCTCTCATGATACTTCATCCTTGCCTGGGCTGACTTGACCCTTTTGGAAGTTGCAGTCTAAAAACATCTGAAGGGTCACAGGTTGCCTACCACTGGACTGTAAGAAATAAAGCAGAAATAGGAGACGGCATCCATGGTAAAGCTGAGACCTGAAAGAAAGGAGAATTAAGGAGAAACAGGGCTGGAGCAAAACCTCACATGTGATCTAGGACAGTGCTATTCAAAGTGGGGGTCCTTGAACTGGTGGCCATTCACGAGCCAGCCACTATTATAATAATGTTTATTTCTTTTTATTTATTTATTTAAATATTTTTATCCTGTCCTATATCCCAAGGATCTCAGGGCAGCATACAATAAAATCAGTTTGATTTTTTTTTAATTAGAGGCTAAAAGTACTTTAAATCATTTGAAACTTAAAACAGGACAATTTAAAAGCTCCTAAACCAACATAGTACAAATATGGTGCTTGGCATGTGAGAAGAAGAAAGCTGCTGATCTGTCATATCCAATAGCTTGTAAATCTAGTGAAGGAAAGATTGACAGCTAAATAACAGGAGTGAAATAGACTGGTGGTGCCAATTACCAGTGCTGTTGGTCAGAGTGTCAAGAAAGCTATAGATGTGGAACACACCCGAAGCATTCTTGTGCCTTGGTAAAATTGCATAACTAGTAAAGGTAGAAAGTCCTCTATGAAGACCAATATATGAAAGTTGTAAAACAAAGAACCCAAAGGGCAGGCTTAGAAGTTGTATTCCACAAATTGATTGAAACTAACTAGCCATACAGGTGTAGTGTAGTGATCCTAAATTTTGCAATGGTGGTCTTAGAATTTGTTTTGCCGCCTGTTCCAACAATGGTAGCCCTTGGAAAGGTTCATCTTCATTGTGGTTGAAGTTTTAATGCCTCTGAAGCACAGAGCATGGTCTTTAAACATTCAAAAGCCACAAGATATGCATAACATTTGTTTGCACATTAATGTATTTTATTAATAATATAAGATATATTAATAATATATTTATATACTAACTACTACTACTACTACTACTACTACTACTACTACTACTAATAATAATAATAATAATAATAAGCAGCAGCAGAAGCAGAAGCAGAAGAAGAAATAATAGGTTTTTTCCATTGGGTTATGGCTTGCCTTTATAGCATTCTGTGTGAAAGTAGCAATCTTGGAGTTGGTACACTTTCTTAACAGAGCACATCAGCTCCAGAGATTGTTCCTAATCAAAGCTGTTAGCAATCATATAAATAATGAGCATGGATATTGACAGTGTTTCGCTGTCAGAACCAATAAGATTCTTTTTTTGTGGAATTGTTTACCAAACCAGTTATCCTATAGCCTAATTAATGAGTTGTCTCCCACATTGAATATAAGAAGCCATAATACAAGCAGTTGCCACACTAATTGTCTTCAGGTTTTTGAGGTTTGATGACTGTTCAAAGAGCTTAATTTGCTTTACAAGCAAGCTCATAGTATATGCCATTATCATTTGGAGGTCATCATATAAATGTGGAGGCAGTTTAAATGAAATAATTTTGCTCCATCCAGTACCTAGTCTTTTAATTATTTCAAAGTAAGTTGTGTTCATCTCAGTAAGGGAAGTCAGTATAATTTCCAGTGTGTCAGAGAAGAATTAATTACTTACACATTCTTCAAATATTTTGGTATGTGTGTGCCCTTAATCATATAATCAAACTTCAAATCAGTAGTTTCATAAAGCTGGTACAGCAGTAACCTCTGCCCTTGTTGCTAGTAGAAAGGAAGGTTGCAGAAAAAGAAACTGGGATTGGTTTATCATATCTTAATGTAAACACCAGTATCTCAATGAACAGTGTAGTTCAGTGGATGGCTTTTACATGAGCAAAACATTCGCCAGTTCAAGTCCTAGCACTTCAGGATTGATTTGGGAAAGGCTCCTTCCTGAAGCATCTAGCAGGCAGGGTAGAAAATTGTGTAGAGAAGAGGAGGTTAAAGAAAACAGAGGAATGGAATTTCAGGACCACCAAAGTGTCTGAGCTGGCATGATGTGTCCTGCTGATGTGAAAGACAATTGAAAACAATTCTATAAAAGCAAATACATCAAAGCAATGAGTTTCCACCAACATCAAAATTGAACCCTCTCTGGCTTAGCTGACTGCACATTGAAACTAGTATACTGTGTCCATTTCTGGCACAGTCTGGTCTGGCTACAGTGACACATGCTTTATTTTATTTTATCCTAACTCTCTCCTGAATGGGCCCCAAGGTGATTTGCAATTTGTTTTACAATAAGATATATATGTTAAAAATTAGTAATAAAGTGTTTTTTTTAAAAAAAATCAAATAAGCTACCAGATTAAAACATGAATACTTCAAAACAATACAGAACCATTTAAATCCATGTCAAGAACACAACATTCTGAACATTAAAAACCTGCCTTATTAAAGTTCTCCTATTGGGCACATCTACAGTATTCCTGGCGTCAAGAAAGGTGGGCAGATGGAAGGGTCAGGAGGAAGGGAGAGCTAGATGCCCATTTGCTGATGTTGGCAGTGGGGAGAGTCTCTGGGGCAGCATGGAGCCTGGCTTAGCTGGAGGCAAGAGGCCTTTCTTCCCAGAGTCAGGCCACTTCACTTAACAGCTGTGGGGTGACTTCCAAGAAGTCTGACTTCCTTTCCTGGCCTGCCTGGCAGCATGTTTGAGCTCCTGGTAGACTGCTGAACATATATACAGCAATTCAGTTTTTTTCATATGGTTATTATTTTCTTTAAAATGCAAGTTTCTTTGTGCAAAATGCCATGGGGGGCTAAAATGCATTATTTTCTGTGCAAAATAAATTCCCAAAACACTTTGGAATGTGAGATTGCTAATCAAAAAACTGCAGAAATACTCACTTCCCCACAGCAGGAAGAAAAAGACAGATATTAGATATTATTTGTCTTTGCATGTGAGATTTATATCCCAATTATTCAATTCCTTTTCTTTTGTTTTCTTTTCTGGATGAATTTTCTCAAGTCTTCATTCCTATGAATCAGTCTGGTTGAAACAGAGTTTATTCTTCCCCGAGAACATTTAACTCTTAAGTTTTTGAGATAATCTTTTCTTTCTATTTCTTTCTTTTGCTTTTTAAAATCCAATTTTCGCTCACATTCAGTTGCCCTCCAGTGTAACTTCTCCGTTGGTAGAATATCTTTAAATGAGGTGATGAGTGCTGAACATAGTGTTCCAAATGAGGCTTGACTGGTATCATTATTATAATGTTAGCCTAATCTACCATGATGTTTTTAACTGTTTCAGGTGTGCATCTTGTACTAGAGTTCACCTTTACTTTAAGACTGAAAGTTTTGAACTCAGAGGGATTCACTTCTGAATAAATAGGCATAGGAATTCACTGTTAATGACTAGGACAGGGTGATAAATACTATGAAAATGATGCAAATCTGATTTCCTGTGTATATTAGTGGAATGTTAGTGTGCTGGATGGTTTGCATTTTGTGCCCTTTAAAGACTTTTGAAAAGGTATATTTAGCCCTGAACGATTCATTCATTCTTTGCTAGAAAGAACTTCATCTTCATTCTTGGAATCTGATTATACTTCCCCGTTAGTGCCAGTGCAAGACATTATGCTGCCTGAGGCAAAGGAGAAAACAGTATTTTCCACTTCATCCAGCAGGATAGTTTAGGGTCACAGGGCAAGGGACATGAAATGCACAGGTCTATCTCTGACAAGTGGGGAAAAGCCAGGGGATGCCACAACTGCTTCCTTCAGATGACCCTAGTTCTGGATCTGAGGCAGCCACCTTACTCTGCCTAATGGCAGAACCAGTCATGTTCTTCCAATACTTGTTAAACCTGTGTGTGCCTCTTTCCCCATCTGATCTGCTGTTTTCAGCAATAGTCTGTTGCATGCAAGAGGAGCTTCCCACTATGTTGCTAGCAGTACATTACTTTGATCTTCAGTGAAAAAGAGTACACTGCTATTCATTTTATGGAATTTGACTTGGTTGTTGGCAAAGTCAATCTGACTTAGCAAATGATTCCTGCTTCATAAGCATCCAGCAATTAGAAAATCCCTATATTATTCCGACTGTGGTGTGTAAGGTGGGTGTAACTTCATTAACATGGAAACTAATCAGTGGGGGAAGTTTATTTTGGATGAAAGGTATGGATCTCTGATGAGAAAAAAAATTAGTTTTCCTTCTGGGCAAACCTGTGCATGTTTACAGTGCTACACAGGCTTTATTGCTTAGCAAGTAGGTTTAGAAAGCATATGAAGCATTAGCTGAATGCAAAGCTGAATGACAGAGAAGGACAACACCCAACAAACCCCTTTGCTGCTATTCAGACATATTTTCAATGGCAGAGTGATGCAAAGTCAGTTTTCACTATAACCCTTGAGTGGAAAAGCCTGACAAGTAGTAAGTAATGTAGACTGCAGCTGTCCACTCTAGGTGTCTTCCAACTTTGTTCTGAACAGAAAGATTGATTCAGCCAAAATATTGACCCTTTATTTCCTAGCAAGGTACATTTCTCCACTCATTGGAAATTTTCTTCTTTTTGTCATGTTCTAAAGGCTGCTGCAAATGACAAGTTGATTTGTACAGAATGGTGATTTTATTATTCCTCAAGAGTGTTCTTTGACATAAATTGAACGGTTTCACCTAGAAGCCAGATGGCCTGTTGGTTCTTGGTATATAATTGATTGTCCCAGGCCTTAGGAATTTTCATTATCCACCAAGTGAAAAGCATTTGCAATTGCATTTATTATGAGGCTGAAAAACCCACAGGCTTACACCCTGACAGTATTTTTGAACACAGGCTGCAAATGCTATTTAAAATGTCTGTGAAAAGAGTTCCTATCAAGATTAAACTGAATTTGAACTTGTGCGATCAGAAGTGCCATTAACAACTTGCTTAATTTTCTCCTTGACTGAAGTAGGCAAGAATCAGTGAACGCCTATGCTGTGAATGAAATGCAAATGATGAAGAAAAATGTTGTTTGACAATTTTATGATCTCTTTAGATCTCAAGAGAGAAGGAGAGAGAGAGAGAGAGAACCTGAAGGACATTTTGTTGTTGTTTCACCCAAGTTCTTGTGGGTTAGAGTCCATTTGTAAAATATATAGTATTGGCATCTAAGGGCTTAGGTCAGATGCATGTATTGAACCAGCAGGTGAAGTGGGCAACAGTTAGTCCAGGTCAGATTGTTTTCCTCCTCTGGTACCTTTTGCTGGATCTCTGAGTCTGAAGAAAGCTGCCAGATTCTTCCCACCTCCCAACCTAGCTGCATGACAAAAGCATGTCTTAGGAAGAGATGAGGAAAAGAATGTCCAGAAGAGTATCACACCCCAGGAATGGGCATCCGGTTTTCAACATGCATCAAAGGAAAGGAAGAATAAAAACCGGAGTTCCTGGCTATAAAGTGGTTATGTTAAAAGCCTGCTTGGAAGCTTAAGTGTCCAGAAAATATATTTAGGACTACAACTTTATTTTTTTATTTTTTTTAAAGGTAGCTGGGGTGAATTCTGGGGCCTAAATCCAATTACTGGTCCCTGCTAGTGTGTAGCCCCTTTAAATCAGTTGCTGAAGGGCGAGTCAACCCTTATGTAAATCCCATTGATTCAGTGGGTCCACTCTGATTAAGAGTAATATTTGGATTTAGACTCATGTATTTAATGCTTGAGATGTTGAGACAGTGTCAGCTTTAACCTGTGTGTATTTTTAAAAATTAAATGTATGTAGTAGTGGTTAGTGTAGAAAGTGACCTAAGGTAAAGTGAAATACGGAGTTCATTAAATCACTAGAAGACATTGAGAAAAAGAGTCCTAGTAGGTTTGGGGCACCTGTGCATTTCTTTACCCCCTCCAATAAATGTTCTGAATATATACACTGTCTAGTAAGTCCAATACAACCCGTTCCCCTAATTTTATCACTACCAGAGGGAGTGGGAGAAAAAAAAATCAAACTCTGCATAATGTGCACAAACAGAGGATCAATACTCAATTTGTTGACAGAATAAACTTAACTGAGTTAAATGTCCCTCGTATAGTATCTTGCCTTTCACATAACTTGCCCGGCAGCATTGTTCTGCAGTATTGTAAACATAGCTTTTTATAAAAGATATTAGTAGAAATTTAGCTTTTCAATTATTTTATTTTATATTTTTGCAGAGGGACCTGTGTGTCATCTTTAATTTCTTTTTTTTCTACTCTAATCTTTAGCCAGCTGCAACTAGTATGTAGAGTCTCGAAGGTGATGTCTGTCAGCCTGGTGTTTGCCGAGGTGTGCCATCTTGCATTTGAGCCTCAAAACCCTGCTCTCTTGAGGGTGTTTCTCACAAACAATGTTGAAACAGCATTGTGGATGGTGGCACAGATCACGTGCTGTGTGACAGGGGAGAGTACTTTCCAGTCTCATCTCTGTAATCACTTGCATGGAGCTAGTATTCAAAGTTGTAGCCCTGTATGTCTACTTTAACATAAAAAGAGAATCCTGTAGCATTTTTGAAACTAGATGAGAAAAAGAACTTCTTCGCATAAACTTTTCTGAACTCAAGGCCATTGCACCAAATACAGACAGAGGTCACATGGAAAGTCACATGGAGACTCTAAGTGTGTGCAAAGATGCTGTTTTCCCCACACCATACAGACAGCAAGGAAGTATTTCCAGCATGGGGAACAGCGAGAGAAGGTGAGGTTTGTCTGCACAGGTCTCCCTCTCACCTCATTGCATTCTCTTCCACGTGGATTGAGTGGGTGAAGAGGGGAGCGTTGCTGATGCACTCCCTTCTGGACCTGGGACTGCAGCAAGATGACACGGAAGAGCGTTGTTGTGCGGAAATGGCCATAGAGGCACATAATCACGACCTATTAACTCAGCAATGTAAAAATGGCAGACAAACTGTGCTTTGTTGTAGTGTTATGTCTGTGCCAGTCTGCAAAGAGCAAAGGATCAACTTCAAGTTGGAGCAAGTCCAGAGGAGGGCGACCAAAATGGTGAGAGGCCTGGAAGACATGCCCTATGAGGATAGACTTAGAGAGCTGGGTATGTTTAGTCTGCAGAAGAGGAGGTTAAGAGGGGACATGATAGCCATGTTTAAATATTTGAAGGGATGCCACGTAGAGGAAGGAGGGGACTTGTTTTCTGCTGCTCCAGAGACCAGGACAAGGAGCAATGGATTCAAGCTGCAGGAAAAGAGATTCCACCTGAACCTCAGGAAGAACTTCCTGACAGTCAGGGCTGTCCGGCAGTGGAATCTGCTGCCTTGGAGTGTAGTGGAGTCTCCTTCCTTGGAGGTTTTTAAGCAGAGGCTTGATGGCCACCTGTCGGGATTGATTTGAGGGTGTTCCTGCATGGCAGGGGGTTGGACTGGATGGCCTGTGTGGTCTCTTCCAACTCTGAATTTCTATGATTCTATGATTCTATGATTCAAGTTATTTAGCACATAGTATTCTCTCAGGCAATCAAAGATAGTTGGTGGTTCTAACTTCTCATATAGTGTTGGGTCTTCTTCCAGTAATCCAGAAACTTCATCTGAAAACGATGAATATGCTAGATTGCTTAGCCATCACTAGGTCCTTGGCTGGTCAAATCCATTGTGAAGTTGATATTCAGTTGGAAGGTGTACGTTTTTCAGTATCTAAGGATCACCTTCCAGAGAGTCCACTGATTAGAATAAACCTTCATTTCTCTATAATATGGGCAGATATATCCCTTATTCTTTGAAGCTTGTATTAGAAGGTGTTGTGACCTCTTAATACCGCTGTTTTTAAATCTTGTATTACTTTTTATATTGTATTATACATGTTTTATATCAGCCCACTAGATATTTTGTTTTATTAAGTGCCACATAAATATGATAAATTTATAAATGCCTTCATTTTATGCCAGCATTGCTCTCTTCTTGTTACAAAGTTTGTTCTTTGGTAGAAAGAGACCTCTTTGTTTGTCCACCTTTACACTTAGATCATTTCTCTGGACCTAAGAATAGATTAGGATGGCCTTCACCTGCCTGAATTCCCAGATAAGATAGATGTATGCTGCTTCTCATTCCAAGGTATATTTACCCACTGCTTATCATCACTGCAACTTATAGAATACAAATCACGAATGTAATACAATGATTGAATTGCTTGTTTCTGTGCATTATAAAGCCAGAATAGTAAATAGATGGTGGCTAGGGACATTATACTGCTACGCTTCTTTTCTGTTTTTATAAATATTCTAGATTGCCCTTTAAATTAAGAGTATAGTTCCATTTCTAGAGATGAGAAGCTCCTCTCTCTATTTTTATCAAGTAATTGTAAGATTTCTTACATAAGATGAATGACATCATCGGCTTTTCATTGTATCTGTATTATATTTTCCTTGTGTTGTAAAATATTGAACACCAATCACCTCAGTTGGTGTGGTACCATGGATGTTCTTCAGCATTCTGACTTCTGAATAGACAAAATTGTCCAAGTGCTTGAGATTTAGTTTCAGTGTAGCAGACAACTTTGTCAGTTTGGCTGGAACTAAAATCTCACAGAAAGCTGAGGAACGGGATGCAAAAGAATGGTTGAATGAAGACCTCAAGTAAGGCAGAAACTTAAAAAATTGTTCATGTGTGAATTTCCCCCCAATTTGGGGGTTTCTAATTTAATATTATTTACCATGTAAGCTTGACAGAGTTAACACTGATGCTTTGACTCAGTATTCATGCAATCATCTATAGGAGTGATAGGAGGGATGATCCCAAGGTCACTGTATTATGTAGTGTCTGTATAACAGTGTGCTCCTAACTCAAAGATGTATGGCCTGAGGAACAGGCAGAAGCCTTGCGTGGAGGCTGAACTCCCTTTATACCCACCAGCATCTCAGAGACCAGCCAACAGAAGGATCTGTTGCAAGCTACTCTGCAAACTAAGAGCAATCAGCAGAAGATCCAATATGGGACGGAGAAAGGTTGGAGCAAAGGAGGCGCCGAGTGATGCTAGATCCTAACCTCCCCTGTTCCAGGCATGAGAGCACAATGTTAGAGCAAGGCTTGTTGTTGTTGTTGTGTATCTTCAAGTCATTTCATACTAATGGGAACCTGAAAGTGAACCTATTATGGAGTTTTCTGGGGCTGATATACCCAAGGTCATCCAGGGGGTTTCCATAGTTGAATGGGAAATCAAACCCTGTTCTGCAGGGTTGTAACCCAACACTATACAGGCTCTCAGAGCAAGAGAAACCTTATGTAATTCTCAAAATTCCTAGGCTGGGAGGAGTTTGGTTTCAGCACAGTTTCGTCTAGCCTAGTGGCAGTTTAGCTGGCTCTCGGACTTCTTTGTGAGTTAGAATGGTACTCTTAAGCCTTTAGTCCATCATCTGTTGTATTTGTGAAAAGCTGCGTATAAAATTGGAGAATAATATCTTCTAGGGAAGCTTGAAAAATCACAATTCTATATTGAAAACAAGAGAGTTGGGTTGCTGCCTGCCTTAAAGTATCATTCTGTTTTCCTAGTATTAGATCTTTGGAAACTGCAATGATGAATTTCATTCATGAGTTCTGTAAAGCACAATAGAGTCTTTTTATATAAATCAGTGGCTTCAAATAGGTGTTTAACCTTGTTAGGATCTCAGAAACAAATGAAGCCAATATCCTGCTGCTACTCAATTCATTGTATGATGGTGATTTCACAGCTGACTATGCTCTGGACCTTATTCTAAATTGCTTTTCAGTATTTTGACACTGGTGTAGAAAACAGGCATAGTTCAGAAATCAGATATAGTTGAAGGATAAGCAAATGTCAGAATGAAAGGATAAATCAAGTACCTTCCAACTATTACTCAAGCCACACTTCATGTCCTGATCTATGGAAATTTTTCCCGTGTTTAATTAGTTACTAACACCATTATCTCTTCACTTAGAGGAGGCCTTCTAGAGCAGGTGAGTGGGGAACTTCACCAGTCACAACTGCCACCAGTGGACAGTCAGGCAGGGTTCTCTGGGAACTAAAGTCCAAAACACCTGGAGTACCAAAGGCTCCTCACCATCTCCAGTAGGACAAATCACTGAAAATAATGAAGCATAGCAGCAAGAACAGAGAAGTACAAATGAATCAACAGTAGCTTCAACCTATGGCCCGCTTAGGCCTTCCAGAAGATATTAGTTTCGTATCATCTCTGGGGAAGAAATCCACTGGACATCAGTTCTGAGGGTTGTGGCATGTTTTCATTTCACAGCTGCAGAACAATTGCAGCAAAACCTCCTTACTTCAAATAGTGTTTTCTGGGATTACAGATATTCTCTGCGGAACGTGGGCAGTGTTAGAGGACAAGCAAGGCTGTTTCTATTTTGGGGGAGACCTCTATAACATGCTGTACCTCCACCAGTTCTCCAGGCCACTACTGAGCCAGCCAACAGGCAGATATGAGATGGTGACAGAAAATAGCCTTCTCTGCTCAGTTACTCATCTACTCTCTCTCTCTCTGTGCTTTGGCCCCATCCTAGTTGCCTCTCAAGAGGACAGAGAAGGTATAGGAAGCTCCAGCCTTTTGACACCCTGTCATCTAATGACTCTCTTTTGACACTTCTGAATTAAGGACAAGTTCCATTAATGTGATATGGGGTCCAGTCTTTCATCAGTTCTTCTTGCCTACAGGGACTTGCTTGGGACTGCTCACACATATGTGCAGTCCCAAGTCTTGCCTACAGAAAGAGCAGATCCCCTGGTCAAATTAATGGAACTTGCCTGTATTGCATGCACTGAAACAGTGGACTTCTGTCAGTTCTTCCTTGCCTCTGGAGACTCACTTGGGACTGCTCATGCTCTGCTTCCAAAGAGAGCTCAGGTTAGGAAAGGTACCAAGCCAACCAAGAGACTTTATGAGCAGTGCATGCACATGGTCTATCCTAGGCCATTTCTGCCCTATACTGTTATAGTGCTACTATTCCACTTTCCAATATCCTGTGGAATCCTGGGGTTTGCAGTTGAGGGTTTAGAATTCTCAGCCAGAGAGCTCTTTGACCTCAGGAAACTACAAACCCCAGAATTCCACGTGATGCTGAAAGTGGAATAGAAGTGCTATAACTGTGTAGGGAGGAAATGGTGTGTCTGAATGAGTGAGTAGTGAGGCAGCTGCTCATCTTAGGCCACTGAAAAGAAATGAGTCAGCAGCCATTTACATTGTGTATTTTATGGATGTGATGCATGAATCAGTACTTTCCTGGACTGTGTTGCTTTTGCATATATTATTAATAATGTTCTTTTCTCTTTCTGCACTAATTTGCATTTTTTTTAAAAAAAATTAACCATTACAGGTATATTTTCAGATTTTCTCTTAAAGTACATGTTTTTTATGATTTTGATCATTTTTTAAAAAATTCAGCGCGTTAACTAAACATGAAAGCTGCTAATAGTCAAATTCTGATTCAAACTTCATTCAGATCTGTTATATTAATTCTATTGCTGACTGCTTTCTGATCCAGAGGCCTCTAAAGGACATAAAACCATGTTAAAGTGCAGCACAGTTGTATTGAAATGCAATCATTAGTTATGGGCAATGGCTAAAGACCTTCTTTGGGACTTTCCCCCCTTCTTGCCCCTAGTGCTGACCTCCTGTGGCACCAAAATATTCTGGTAGACAGTGTTTCCTTGCCACCTGGAACACATTTTTTGATTTGATTTTATTTTTTTAGTACACGGGGCACTGCTGGAGGTAGATTGCTGGCTCTGGTGGAAACCTCAGAGCCTCTTAGTAGTAGAAAATTGCGATCTGGCCTCTATGTAGCTAGTAACATACATGGGTGGCAAGGTTTTGGATTTCAGGATTTTTACAAAGGTCATATCAGATATCAGTGCCTGATATGAACTTAGGTGCTTCACTAACTCAGTGTCCTTTCCTGTGGCATGCGTTTTATAGTTGTGAACTAATATGCCTGTTTGTGTTGAACAAATGTTAAAAGGGTACAGCGCCTACAATTTCTCCCAGAAAGCCAATATAGAAAGCAGGGTCTTAATTCAGCTCATTACCTGCCTTTCAGTAAGTCACACTTCCTTCGATTAACCTACCTTGCACAATGGTTGCAAAAATAAACCAAGACACAGAGAAATCTGTGGAAGCTTGACGGACTTAAACCTTGAAAGAAGGGTAGAATAAAAATGTAATATGTAAATGTGTTCTTTCTCTATAGTTAACTTTTCCCCCAACAGGTATTCACAACTGCCTTCTGGACTAACGAAACCTTCCAAATAATTAAAAATCATCCCCAAAGACTTTTTTTAACAAGTCTAAACTTGGAAAGTGCAGTGTTGTGGACTAGTGAATAACAGAATACACTTAAGATATTAATATACATTTATGGGTACATTAAATACAGGCACACCATTCAAGCTCTTCACAGTTATATTCCTATCCATTCATCCGTCCATCTATCTATCTTCTGCTTTTGCCTGTTGAGGTATCCTATATTGTGTTTGTATAAACAGATAAGCAAAGCAAGCTACATTGAAGGGTTGTTTAGCATTTTATATTAAACTGCCTCATATTGCCAGATATCATTTTTCTGTCTTGTTGTTGTTGGCCCGCTCTAATTCCATGAATGTAATCTGTTGTGGCTTTTTCATGTGCTTTCCTAAACAATACATAACAAAAATATCCATAAGACAAGATTTAAAACTCTGCTGTTTAAAATCACACTGATTGTCAGTGCTTCTGTCTGTCTGATGCATTGAAGGTAGATTTCTGGAATCTTAAAGAAAACCACCTGAGATGCGATACAAGTTCTACAGAAAGTGTTAAAGAAGTTTTGAGAAGAAACATTAAAGAAGTTCATGTCTATCATTAAGAATGCAATTTTTTTTTAAAAAAAGCTGAAAACTAGAAGCATAGCCTTCCCCTCAAGAGAATGTGTTTGTGAGTTTTCTGCATTGCAATTGGGTCTGTCCAGCAGAAAAGTACACCCTACACATCCTGGAAAGATGACAATTTTCACTAATTGCCATTGCAAATGTGTTCAACTGCAATATCATCCTGCACTTTTGCAATTGCCTGGTAGGTTATATATCATGTCTCTTAAGGTGAGTGTGGGCATTTTCTGGCACCCTAAAAAGAATCCTAGTTCACTTTCTCCACTAAGCCTTCAAAACTCTTTCAAAGTTCATTAAAATTCAAGGACAAGATTCATAATCAAAATATAAATCATCTTTATTTTCATTTTTGTTGTTCCTTTTTCTCACCATACTCTTTCTTCATAAAGTCTTGACAAGGATGGTTGGATTTTTAAAATAAATACTATTTACAAAGGCAGCTGACTTTTAAAATTGATGCTAGTGTAGAAATCAAGAACACATTGGAAGCAAAAATAATCCTACTGTGATCCGTATTTGTCATGTGATCAATATTTCTTCCACTGGTTCACTTTATGTGATTGATGAAATGTTTTTTGTACGCTTGTTTTAAAAGATTAAAATATGATGCCTCCTCTTGTAATGCTTAAAAGTCTTCACTGCTGAGCATCCTGTTGTCTTCAAACCTAGTACAATAAGAAAAGAAAAACTTATTTCTGTCAGCAAGCATTAGGATTACGTGACTTCCTGGATTTAGATTCCTGAAATTGATTTATTGTCATTCATATTTTTTGTGTTCAGGTCTTTCAAACTAAAGTGAATATGGTAGCTGGACTCAACATATGGAAAATTAAATTTGATGCAAGAAATGCTGATTCACTTTCTTCTGTATGTCATATCTCAACTAGCAGTTTAATAGACATATATAGATTATATTTTTGGACATTTATACTAAGTCAAAGTTTTGGTACATCTAGTTTAATACTGTTTACACTGAAGCACATTGGCACTCCAGGGTTTTAGCAAGGATTCACTCAGAGCTTATGAGGCTGGGTATCAAACCTGGGACCTTTTACATGCAAAGCATATGCTCTATCACTGAACCATGGTGACTGGGCATTTCTCCTGAGCAGTGGGTACCTACAAGGAAATTAAATGAATTTTTATATATTCCAAAGGTCTGTGACTGTTGTTCACATTCACTGTTTTAACTTCATTTTACAGATGGGGTAATAAATCAGTGCCAAGTAAAATGGCCAGTCTGACTCAACTGTCTAGAGTTAGTCTTTCCTTGTCCACTCCCCTTCGGCAAAAGGTTTGTTAAGGAGAAGAAGGAAGGAAGGAAGGAAGGAAGGAAGGAAGGACGGAAGGCGAGACTCTTGTTTCCAACACTACTTGAATTTCAGTTTCACTGTCTTGAACAGTATGTCATATGCAGTTAACCAAGTACCTGAACTGGGTCCGGTCTCAAGGGATGTCTGTCTGCAGTCGCATAGGGACGCGGGGGCGGGGGGCAGTTTGCCCTGGGCAGCAATGTTTTCGGGGTGTTCTAGCCCATAGCCATGCCCCTGCGTGCCCTGGCCACGTGCCCACACACAGCAGCCATGCCCCTACGCACAGAGGCCACGCCCCTCATGCCGTAGCGCCTCCCGCTCCCTTCCACACTCTCCAAGCTCTGCTGCTGTCTGTTTGGTTGTGTATTACTTGTTTCTGTTCCTCCTCCAATATAGGATGTGCTGCCAGTGATCAAAGCTACCAGCACTCATAGCTTGGGACATACAATTGCTCATCACTGCAATGTGTATTTTCAATGCATCTCCACCCCTGCTAGTAACATTACACTTCAGAAGAGATTTATGGTCAGCATCAAAAACAAAAAAAAAGACAAAAAACCTTCTTGGAACTGAACTTGGGAAAAAATTGAAAAATACGTATTTGCTACATAAGATGCTAGTATTGATTTGAATTTCCATTAATTCCAGTAATAATCTTGTCCTTTAACAATGAAAAGCATGAATATTATTAGTAAATATGGAAGACTGAAATAGATGTTCTGTTAAAAAGTTACAGTTCTGCATATTGCATTAAAACAAAATATAAAATTTGCATCAGATCAGAGTGTTCTGTTTTTACATTATAAAATAAAATTGTCTTTAAGTGTTGATTTTTTCTTGATAGGCTGTTTTTTAAAAAAAAAAACAGAAAAAAGGAGCACTGTAGGATTCCAGATCTCAGTCATGATTTATCAGTCATCTTAATCCCACTGAGAAATGCTCTAGTTTTGTTACAATTCTGATCAGCTGAAATTAGGATGAATGTTTGCTGATGTGTATTCCCTTTCATTTTATGAATTACTCTGAAAACAAACACTGTGTAGTACATTAGAACATGTAAATAACAGTATTAAGGTCAGGAAGATGTACTTAGGAGCTGTAAGAGAGCCTGAAAAAAATGAAAGAACAGAAGTTATACAGCAGATGAATTATGTTAGCAAACACCAATCCATACCTGTTTACTAGTGTAGATAGGCTTTCAGGCAACACTAGATTTCACAGTTAAAAGTGCCTAAGAATGCCATTCTTCCTTTGTGAAGTCATTAAAATGCATTGGAGTGAATCTCTTTCCTGGCATTTTTCCCATTTAATCTTCTACGCTTGCAGAAATAGCCTGTTTCCATTTTCTTGAAGTGCATCTTGTGAAATGTGAACCACACACTGCCTGAATATCTGTTAATGGCTTTTTTTTTTTTTTGGTGGGTGTATTAACTGATGATAAAATGAGTAAGAATTTTTCACTCATTTCTTACAGCTGATCCTATATACAAGAGGGTGGATGGTGGGAGGGGGACTGGAGAGAGCCTATACAGACTGAAAATAGTTGCAATAAAGCTGCAGCCATTTTCTTCCACTTTTACTTGCGGAAGGCAGGTTATAGGCTTTATTCCTCACATTTTTGTGTGTTTAAATTAGGAATTTGATGTATTTTAAAAGTGGCTTGATGTTACTTTGCTAAATTGTCACATCACAGTATGCATGTATGCCACTATCAGACACCTAGAGTATCTGTTTACTGGAAAATCTTCTGCAGTTCTGCTAACAAAGGAAGGAGAGAGGTTTAGACCTCTGCAGGGACTGTTCACTGTTGTTGTGTGCCTTCAATACTAGTGTACAAATGAATGGATGATGGTAGAGGGAGACTGGAACTATGCCTACTGGGCCATCTTTTTACGTCATGCACTGAAGAACTGCTTTCATACCTATGTTCTACCCTGTAAATACTTTCAGGGCACAGATTATTTGCATGGATGTTACCTGCTCGCACATGCCTCAGATTTGATATGGTTTAATTGGCAAAATACATTAATTAGCATTGATACAAAATGGATCCCGAGATGACTGTAAGGCTGAGCTGGGCAGAGGAAAATACTGACTGACCACATGTGCTGCAGAGTAGGTCAGAGATCCCCCTAGGCATAGCCACTGTCATTGTCAGGCTAATCACCAGGTAACTCCAGAGATAATAGGCTTAAGCTAAAGCTATAACATCTGTGGCACCACACAATAGCAACAGGAAGTTTCCACGGCACCTGGGTGTTTCCCTTTATTGTTCCTTTAGCTGTTCACCATTACGGAGCTATTACAACAGTCATCTCTTCATCACCTAACGCAAAGACCATTAACTCTGTCTGGACCTCATTGTCCAGGTTGCAACTTCCAGTGTTTCCTCAGCCAGAGAGCCATTCACACCCTTGCCCTCCATGCAGATTTTGGGTATAAAAACCCTCTGTTTTGAGCAGTCAGACACAGTATCTCACTTGCTGAATGCCAAGCTGTCACCTGAATGAGTACTGTCCTTACGCACAAGTCCAAGCCACATAATTGCTTTCATCGCTGCTCTCCAGATCAGTAATTATTGCCCATTCCCTAAAACTGCCACTGTCAAAAACTTCCTCCCTTTATCCTTCAGTTAGCTCTTGTGTGAATGTGTGAGTGATTGGATCTTTGCATGTGTGACTGAACCTTTCAATAAAATACATTTCAGCTTAATTTGGAATCTCTGACTGGTTCTTTCCTGCAAGACCTTGTAAACGTTGGTGGAAAATATCTTTAGGTTACCCCACCTCTCACAGGTGTCCTTATTGAGCTAATTAATTCCCCATTGTCACATGAAAGTAGTGGCATCACGTGGGCCCTTGAATCACCAACATTTTGGGGTAACATGGAGCTTTAGTGTACATATGCTTTGGTTTACATAAACAACTGGCTCACTTGGACTGAAGCAATGGAAAAAGCTCCAGCCCTACTTACCTTGCTGTGTCCTCCTTTAAAAACCAAACAACCATTTCCATTAATATAGCAAGTGGCAAACTGCCTTTCTGGCCCAGGACTTGGGGCCCTTCACACTACATAGTTAATAGCAGTACATTCCATTTGAACTTTTAGTATTTCGTCCTATAGAATATAGTTAATCGACAAACTAGAGTTCTCTGCCTGAGAATTCTAGGTATCCATCCCTGAACCCAAACAAGATTCCATAGGATGTTGCCACGGCAGCTGAGGTGGAGTCGTGGTGCTATAATTGTATAGTGTGAATGTGTCCCACATGTTGTTACTAAGCTGTTATTTGGTGAATCTTAATAACGCCGACAATATTTTAACTTGAGAACTTCTTTCAACAGTTTTGCTGAATGCTTTGGGAAGAACTCTAAAAGCACTTTAAAAGCAATCTGTTACAGTTCTGAGATCAAAACCTAGTTACTTACCATTGTAGCTGTATTAAAACCTTTTTAGTTTCTTGTTATTCAAATATAAATATTTATTTTAATACATACACCTGAATGGTAAAGACCTCTTTGCCTGTAATACAAAGCATACCAGAGCAGAGAGGCAACACTCATATTGCAACTATAAAAATAACTAAAATAGATATGCTTATGTATGACTTAGCTATTGCAAAGAAGAAAGAAAGAAAGAAAAGAATAATTAAAGCAAAGTATTTGTAATTGGTTACATCCTGGCACTGGGAGGAATAGAGGCATTAAAGCCAGAATCCTCAAAGAATTGAACTTTTAGGTGTAAATCATCTGTTTTCTCCTGTTGCATTCAACCTGCCAGGTGGATCTCTGTTAAGTTGTTGTGTTGCTTGCCTCTGTCTGCTGGGTAATGCACCCTTGGCTTCCTGTGCCCTTGTCCTTTTCAGTATTCCAAAGGCACCCTCACTGCAGCAACACAGGCCAGTGTCACTCTTATTACCTTTGCCTGTTTTATCTTTTGTGAAATTGAGCCTTTAGCCAGAATTGTCTGAGCCGCTTCTCCAGAAATTGGTTACCTGTGAGACTTCTTGAGCTCATTTCACTCAAGTAATTTGATTCCCACGTGCTTATGAAGATTGCTTTTCAGCCAAAGGCCATAATGGAAGGGAGCAAACCCACACGGTTATAAGAGATAACACATCTCAAAGACAAAAACAATAGTGAGAATCGTTGAAAAATAAAGAAACCAAAACAATGAAAACGGTTGAGAGCCTTGCCTTATGCTTTGGCTCATGTCACTCTTACCCTGCCTATAACCTCCCACACTTTCCTTCCCCTTACATGCAATCCTAATGTTGTCCCAGGGGCTTTAGTGTTTCTTTCCCTCTCTCCTTTAATATGTGAATCTGGTTTGAAAAGGCCAGCAGCTATTTACACATTTCACCACTTCTTGTATTTTTGCGGAAGGTAGGGAGGAGAGAAGAAAACTGGTGGAGTAGGACCAGTTTGATTCTTCATGGCTGCAGCATATTCCATAATAGAAGACATGTTTTGTATGAAAAAGTGGCAGGTTCAATACTCATGTCTAAGTAGGGCCAAATCTCCTTGACTGAAAATCTGTAGAGTTGCTTCCAGTCACTGTATGTGAAAGGAGACTTCTCTGTACATGCTTCAGTTTGAGAAGTGGTGTTTCCCTCATTACTCCTGTTGTTTACATTCTTCAGATGTAAATCTTGGTTTATTTCATTCTTACACACAAGATCAAATAACTTCTCCAGGATTATGAGAGTGTTTGTGTTGTTGTTGCACTTCAGGGTGTTTCTGTGCAAAATTCATTTGCATGAAAATGATGCTTTTGCACAGAAAACCTTATCTTTTGAGCAAAGGGCAGCATTTTCTGTGCAAAAATTTCTGGGTTTTTTTTTTTTTTTTTGGCATACAACCCCAGCATTTTTTTTATTTAATTATTTTTTAAATTTTTATTAATTATATAACTAAATCACAAATACAAAACAAGAAAAAAAATTAAACACCATGTGATATACATAATAGTGAATTAAAAAAAAATAATTTTTTTTTCTTTTTCTTTTTTTTCTCTTCTCTTAAGCAATACTAACTTTCATTGTTATTTTGCACCTTTACCCTTAAATTTATAAATCTGTTCAACTATTATAATTTCACATTTAATTCAATATTTTTCACATCCCCTTTAATCTATTTCTATTGTTAATTCTTTTAACTTTTTTTTTAAAAAAAACATTGACATCACTTATCCTTTTAAATCTATAAATCACAAGTTTAACACACACACCTACTAAGAATTACAAAATATACAACATAAAAGAAAAACAAAACTAAAACTAAAAAATACCCACCCCCCAGAGCCAACTTTTTATTTAATCCACTTTCCAAAATTGCCATTCTTCTTTTGACAGGGTAGTATTACTATCTCTTTTCAGAACTTTATCCAAAAATATTTTCCAAATTTCTTCAAAATCATTCCCTTTAACCAAACCTTTCATAAACCTAATTCTACATGTTAGTTTATCATTAATTGCGATTTTCCACACTTCGTTATACCATTCCTCTATTTGAAATTTTTCATTTGCTTTCCATTTTTTTGCTATTATTAATCTCGCTGCAGTTAACAAATTTGTTATTAATTCTTTCTTTACTTGAGTACACTCAACCTTATCATATATAGATAACAATGCAATATTTGGACATACTGGTATATCTGCTCCTATAATCTCTTTTATCTCTTTAAACCCCAGCATTTTTGGGCAAAAATAGTGTCTTTTGTACATTCAGTGTTTTTTGTTTTTTTTTAAAGTTCCTGTACAAAAAACTTACGACTGCTGACTTTTTGTCTAGTTAAACACCTCAATACATTGAGAGACCTTTTCTCACCAAATAATTTCTAGTTTCAATGGACTTCTAGAACACTGGATTTTCTAAGGCCAGCTCCATGACAGTATCTCCAAAAATGCCGTTTCTGTTTCCTTAAATGTTCAGCATTGTTTTTTATTCAGTAATTTCTTTGTTCAGTGAGACAGAATTCAAAATAAAAAAATAGAAGTCAGATCTGTCTTATTTTCCCTTTTATTGCAAAGTATAAGACTGCTGATACCCCCCCCCGCTCAGCTTTTTGCAAAAGACTTTTATTTTGTTAAATAAACAAACAGTGGGATTGTATTTGTGTCTGTGGAGGGGTGGGTGGTATGTATGTATATTGCTTTATCACAGCTTCCAGCCAGGGCACTAAGGTGTAGAATTAACATTTTAAAGGTGAATCATTTTTGCTGGAAGAAAAATGTTTCTTTTGAAAATAGGCTATGCATAAACAATCACATATTTTACTTGGCTGAAATACTGTTCCGGCACTGTTGGCATATATACTCTTCATTATAATTTATCATCAAGCAGCCATGGAACTATAAGACATAGAACAATGCACTGTGGAGCTCTTTGCTTAAGGGGCTGTGATACTAATTTAAATTGTTACTATTTATTTATTTATAGTACATATATGCCACCTTTCGAAGGCTTCCCAAGGCAGCTTGTAACAGAAAATTAGTTTCATAATTAGCTTTCTTGTCTATATATGGTGAAAATTTATTGGGTATTCCATTAATTTGAAATGCATAATCTTAAGAATAATTCAAATTATAGCTTAATAATTAATGTAAATCATTAATTAAATAATAATAACTTACTGCCCTTTAGTTGCTACCTAAAATAATGACTGTTGCTTGTATCAAGGATAGAATTTGATCTGTCTTTTAACTGTACCTGTCAACCTTTGAAAAAATAGGGAATTATAAGTTCATCTCTTTGGCTTTACCCCAATGAAAGGAGTTATTTGTTCTTAGCCTTGGCTGATCCATTCCCAACATTGTCTCTTTTAATTCTTTACCTCATTATGTGACTGATTATGTGATCTTACCCAAGATCCCATCCTCTTTGATCAACAAACATGAATTTAATTCACCAACTGTTGTTCAGCAAAGTTATAACAATGGAGTTATAGTAAATATTTATTCTTCCAGGCTGATGAGGATTTATGTCTATATTAAAAAAATGTGTAATCTGGATTATGTGTGAAGTACATGTATGAAATACTAATCTCAATTGGATATTCTCCACATGTTGTGGACTGCATGTCCCAGCAGTCCCTGTCCATGTGGCCAACGGTAAGGAGAGTAGTCACAAACATCCAGACAGCACTCACTCGGGAAGAGTTGAACTATGTCACTTTATGTTTAAAGAGATTTGAATACATGCATAAACAAAATAATTTTTTCTTTTAATTTCCTTCTCTCTTTAGGTTTTCCAAATGAGCCAGCTGCAATCATTGCACTCACCACAATCAAGGAATGGTTAAGCAAGAATTATCATGAGGTATGACTATGCTGTGGATTCTTTTTTTATAAAATGTCACTGGAATATATGCAGAATATATGCAGATCATAGCAGAATGCCCTTTTTTGTTTTTACAAAGTATACTGTGGCTTGTAAACTGTTTCTAGGAGTGTTGAAGGGTTCATGGTGTCCTCTAACGCTTTTTTCTCACCATATGTTTTTTATCATTTATGTAAACTGTGGGACTTGTTAGTTTTGAACTTCATTCTGGGTTAATGGGAAGGCGGAAGTCAGACCAATGGCATGCTGAACTGGTCTCACATACTGGAATCTATGTTGGTAAAGGGAATACAGAATTAACAGGTGATTGAAGTTAATAGGTGCCTGTTTGTTTGTGCAAAGGCAGATGACTTAGTTATTTTACTTACCTTGATGTTTTGCCCCTAAAGGCACTGAAAGCAGGACAGAATGGTTTAAAATAGCAACACATTTATTCTATGTGTGTGGGGGTGCGTTTTAAACGTCTATTAACAGAATTATAGAAGTAGATATTCTACTTTGAAGGAAAGGGCTCTGAAATATTTGATCTATTTACTGTATGTCGCAATACTTTGGCCATTGGAATTACCATCTATGACTATTTTCTTCTTGGTCAGGAAGTAGGGAACAAAACTTTTTGGTTGGTTGGTTGGTTGGTTATTTATTTATTTGTTTGTTTGTTGCTGCAAAACACTTAGATGTAACATTGGAAGTGTCCTTTTTTCTTTTATTGACATGGACAAATGTGAGGAAGGAAGATGAAAGAATAACTGAAATAAGTTTGATTTCCAAATGATGTGTATGATGATAACAGCATTGTTTTGAAACTATTTTAACTAAAGTCTCTTCTACACTTCACAGTTATAATACTTTGATACCACTGTAAATGCTATGGCTCTGTCCTTGGAATCCTGGGATTTGTAGTTTTGTGGTTTATTTAGAATTCCCTTCCAGAGAACTCTAATGCCTTGTCAAACTACAAACCCCAGGAATTCACAGAATCTAACTGTGGTATCACAGTTGATGTAAGGGTGGCTGGAAAGAGACCTAAGGGTTTTAGTACTGTGACTAATTTAACTATTTTCAGTGGCTGATACTTACTGTGGTTTTACTGGTACTTGCCATTTTAATTATGTTGTATATCCCCTTGGATTCTGGTTCTGCAAAAAACGTGGGGTACAAACCATGTAAGTAGACTTGATGACTGAAAAATATGATTGCCAGCAGGTTTGAACATTGATTAAACGATTTAGGGTTTTTAGTTCTATATGTTTGAACTAAAAGAGTTACCCAGTGGAGTTTAAGCATATAGTGGTTTGTATAATACTACACGTTTTCACTTTCAACTGTGGATTAGGTCAGTTTGCATTGTTTTATTATGTGATGCCATTCTTTTTATGACATGCTGCCTATTGTTATTGGCCTTGTTTTGATGGTGGTCATCATCATTACAGACAGCTATAATGTAACTCCAGTTTGTGTTTTGACACAATATTGTTGGATTTCTGGATAAAACAGATATATGTGAAGCATCCAGGGGGAAAAAAAGCCTATCTGCCTGTCCTCCACTCATATACAGGGTAATTTAGGTGTTGCATTAGATGCTGCCTCATGAGCAGCATTGAACCAGATTCACAGCTGTTGCTCTGATTCAACAAAAACTTCTGCAGCCTCTTGCAGGATGGGAATCCCCATTGAATTTACAGCATAAGGACTTGCACAAGTGCTTCCAAAGTAGCGCTTGGGGCTTTTGCACTGTTGCTCCTACAGTTGTTCTCTGGACCCAAATAAATGAATTAAAACAGCAAACTGGGATTTTAGAAAACAGGTACTCTGACTTCTCTGGTTGAACTTAGGGGACTAATTGTTTCTCTTGAAGAGTCCAGGGAAGTTAATCAGAATTTCCCAAGTATAAACAGTGTCTTCTTTAGTCACCAAAATACTGCTTTTGAAGTGTGTCAAGGTTTCAGAACTAGTGCTTTTACTTGGAAATATATTTGATTGATCAACAGGTCTCTTCATTTGACAGGTCTCTTCATTCAAGTAAATGTACTGAGCATTTAGTATAAAATGAACAATATAAATCACATTACAAATTTTGCAAGGCTGTTACACAGCTTTTTAAAGATTGTGATATAACATAAAGGTTACTGCATGTGAAATGCAGCCTGTGACATGATGAATTTGATTCAGAAGGTAGAGAACCACGGCATTGCCAACTAAAATCTAGTTCTACCAGGCCACCAGAAGAAAACTCTGGAATAAATAATGATATGTATTTAGTTGTTCTTTATGAATTACCCTGGTCTGGCCTTGAAATACATCTCTTAGTGGAACCAGTTTCTGGTCATGTTTTACACTGAAGTATGCTGACTTGCAACTAGAGGATAAATCAACTTTGGAAGTTAGTGAATGACCATATACTGTCAGCCTAGAAATCCTTTTCACTGAGTTCACGGGAATGGCAATCGTCAGCAGTACTGGACAAATTCACTGCAGCCTTCTTGGTTATCTCTTTAGTAAACTACATTTTCACATTTTACAAAGTACTATAAAGGCTTAATAGAATTCTTCAGATTAGAAAATAAAACTATGTCCCATCCCTAAACAAAATTATCCCTTAGGAAGGAGTCTTTTCTTTTAAAGGCAGATTTAGCCCCTTAAATGGATAAAATGCTATTTTGATCAATAATGGTAAAGTTGTTTCTTCTTGTTCAGTTATTACAAAATTACTAAGGAAGGTGCATTGGCATTCAGGTTCGCTTTTCTTTTCTTGGCAAAGATCTTTGAAATTCACTGTGCTTGTTACTTCCTTTTGAAAGCTGCCTTCTGCAAAAATTCCTCCTGTCAGTGGCTTGATCTTCACAGTGATGGCAAAAGCTGAATGAAATTAACAGGTTTGGCTAAAACCACAGCTTTTCCCAGCTCATCACAAGGAACGTTTCAGCTTTTACTGTGCAGTCACCCAAGTGAAATTTTATTGAATTTACCCTGCTTCTTGGCTGGTACAATCATCCTCTGCTGCTCTTATTTTCTAAGCTACTGCCACTTCTATTGAATGCCTGTTTAGTACCAGTGGTATCCTAAGAGCTGCACAGAACATTCAGTCCAGAGCATCATCTCAGTCCCAGGGGTATGCCTATTTAGTTCTTACCTCATCCCCAGGGATAAAGCAATTTAGTCATGATTGTCCAGTGTGCAAAAAAGAGGGAGACACTTGCTTCTGTTGCAGATGAGTAGGAACAGTATAGTAGCAGTTGTTGTTTTGAGAGAAAAGACCATAATCATTCTTCCTGATATAACTAAACTTTCAGAAAATATAACTGGAGACTTTTAGGAAGGCATTTCTGTCACATCATAATATTCAGTGAAATATTGTTTGTGATCAGAGCTTGGAAGAATTAAACAGCAACTCACCAAACAACTGACTATTCTTATCAGTCTCAATGAGTTCATCCAGGTAAGTATGTGCGAGATTGGACGTACATTTTAGCATGGTGTTCTGAGAGTTGTCAAATGAAAGAATAATTTCCAAGCTCTGATCATGACTGCTGATGGGCAATTGTCTCAATTCAATTGTTTGCAATGAGATGGCTGAATCCCACAATAAGTAGTCCATTTTGAAGGGTTCTGGGACAGCCATCCTCTGGCTAATCCAAAGTGTCAAAAAGTGGAGAATGTTCATATTTTTAGTCTGAAAAGCAAAATGTATATTTTTTTCATGGTATAGAGGAGCAGTTAAAAATTTTGACATATGTTCTGTTCATTATTGGCTTTTCATATTCTTGACTGGTTTGAGAAGTTTAAAAACTATTTAAAAAGAAACAACTTTTAAGGTTAGATTTTAAACATAAAACTTTAAAAAAATTACCATTCATTCATGAATTCCTTAGTACTTTTGGGATCTCCTTGTTATTCTTAACAATGAGAGCTAGAAATCTTTATAAAATGAAGGTGGTTATTTTGTACATCGATTGCAGTGCTTATGGTTTTGTGTTTAGTGAATGCATATGGAAAGGCATGCCCCTGTTGTCAAACTGAAACAACATATTTTATTCATGTTTCGCCTATCAGCAGGGAACCTCATCTTCATTGCTTGCATTCTTTTGTTTTAGCAAAATTGATTAAACATTTTCAGGCATAAGAAGCATGAGAGATGAGTGTTCAGTTTGGCATGCCCTTCCATTTGGGCTATATGTTTACATTATTAAAAATAACTCTTTGAATATGTTTTTTTTTTCCTGAGGACTTGTACAGATCCTTCATAATGGCAGTGGTGTCAGTAAAAAACCAGTTTTCTATTTTAGTCATTTTTGCATGAAAGGATCACTAGATTAGCAGCACTATAGTGCCTTTTTAGAACAACACTCTCTTGGTAGTTCAAAATTAGCTGCTTTCTATTTCTATATTCTAATTAAGGTAGTAATCACAGGTTGCTGATTGAAATGAAAATCAGCCATCATCCTGCTGTCATTAATGTTAATAGATGGGGGGAATACTTTTCAGCTTTACACAAAAATAAAATGATTCGCACTCATTATGCAACTCCTCTCGGGTTGCCTTCAAAAAGAATCCATGTTCTCCCCAATGGCTAAACCTAAATACCATCTCACCATACAAATTGCTTTCACAAATGATAAAGAAGCTATCAAGGGAATGGATTTGCCTTATGACATCTTCATAGTAAGCCTACCTTCATTCCCTAATCTTTTTTCTGCTTCTTTAATTATAACATATCTATTTAAAGAAGGAAGGACTCAAGGTGCTCCCTCAGGAGGAAGTGTGCATTTAACTATCAGCTCATGTCCATCAAGACGCTATGAGCCCTGCTTGTAGGACAGTTAGGTATATAATTGCTGAATTATCTTGGTAGGAAAAGAACCCAAAGGATTTCCCCTGCCTAGTCTTACCCATCCCTTAGCTATGTCAGAGTCTTGAGAGGAAGTCCTCGTAGCATCAGGCCGCTCTCCCTAGATCAGTGGTGAAAGTAGAGCTCCTTGACTTCCAAAATAGCTTGGGATTTATCTAACTATTTATCTATTTCATTCATGTCTTGTTGCGGGTTATAGTTGAGTATTGAACAATACTGTAGTGCTGGATTCACATTGTTGGTTGATATTATCTTATGGTGTATATGGCAACGTATACATATTTGTATCTATTGTGCTGATTTGTTATGATCGTTGAACTTAGTAAACATATTTTAAAAAATAGCTTGGTATTAACCGGGTCTCACAGACTTATCTCCCAGTCTAACACTACAAGAACAGTAATCAGATGGGGTAGCTGCTTATTTCTCTGGGAACTACATCCTTGGCAGATTTTACAAAGGTGTCATTGGCATTGCTTAATGGTGAGATCAAGTCTAAGAAATGCCTCAGTGCTGGAGAAAATCTATGCCATTTCTGCTGTAATGAGTGTCTCAGTTCTTTGAGCTCTCTACTGTACGCAACGATTTGGTGATCTGCCACCTGGCTGATATACCACCATTACCTGTGAGGATTGTCTTTGGTTTGTATGTATTGGACCTTAGACCTAAGTACATAGCAGTTACCATCCTTGCTTCAAAGTGGGGTGAAAATGGGCTTTAGGACACTATTTCCAAACTTAGCATACTACTAAGAGTTTTTCATGATGCTGGGCCCTAGGCCCTTTCCACATGTGGGGGACGGGCGAAAACACCCCAAAACGGAGCTTACCAGCAGCCGGGCGAGTTCGTTGCCATGCGGAGCAGCACAAGCTCGCTGCTCCACACTCCTCCGGCATCCCAAATGGCGGCTTCCGGTTGGTGGAGGCTCTCCACCAACCAGAGAAGCTTGCCAGCTGGAAGCTCGCCCCCGGCAGATCTGCAGGCATGCACTTGCGCGCGCCTGCAAATCTGCTTCTGAGCCGGACGATGGAGTGGCACGGGGTTGCATGCTCCCTGGTTTTTAAAAACCTCTGAAAAGAGGTTTTCAAAAACCACGCTGCGCGACCAGCTCCGGTCGCTCCTGCGTGGATTGAGGTGTGGAACTACAAAAAGTAGTCAATGCCAGTCCACGCTATGGTGCAGAAGACCTCCGTTGGAGGTCATTCTGCTCCATTTTAAAATGCTAATATGGAAATGGCCCTAGTTCCTGCCTGCAGTCTTTAAACTCAACAATTTGAAAGCCAAAACTCATTCACTTCTAAAAGTCAGAATATCTGTTAGGCAATAGTAAATTCTCCTCTAAAACACTGAAGAATTAACACATGGATACCATTGCATGGTATCCCATAACCCTCCTGTTTTTTGCTCCCAAGGGAGAATTTGTAAAGAGGACTAAGTTAGTCAATTCTGTTTTTGCAAAGCTCTGTGCATGATTCATGTGATGTTATAAATAATGATTTAATTTTCTGTATGCTAATTAGTGCCACTAAAACAAAGCTCACCTCTGTGTGGTTTCTTGGATGTTTACTTTTTAAAAAATGTATCAGCATCTTCCATGTTAATGGTTTATTTTGCACAGCTGAGCAAGAAACTGTTCCCTGAATGACAGATAAAAATAAAACATCTTTCTAAAAGCAGAATACAGTTAAAGTTTCTCAAGTTTCTAAAGGACTTTCTCAAAAGTATCAATGGCCCAGGTAGCAATTTGTAGCAAAGCATTTTTCAAGATAATTCAGCTTTAAAGAAAATATTAAGGCAATTTTTTTTAGAACAGAGTGAGTGGATATTTATGCTAGCTTGTTTACATCTTACAGTGCACATTTTATTCCAGTAGTTTAAATTTTAATTTGATCGAAATGATGTAATATATGGAGAATCAGTATTCCATGGTAACTCCACTTCCCTAATTTGTGGAAGCTGGTTGTCATAGATGCTATTCTGTTTCAAAGCATTATTGTTAATTTCCTAGTAATTTGTTTACATGGGTGCTCATGGAAAGAGTCATTTATTAAAAGTTTTATCTCATCTTTGTTCCTTGAAGCTTTGAATGAAACAACCATTGTTGTGTTTGTGGTTTGTTAGGATGCTTTAGGCCTCTGGCCAGAATTTTCCAAAGATGTGCCATTTCATTTTTTTGTGAGGTCAATATTTATTTTATTTTACCTGTGAATACAGGCCTAAATACAAATGTGACTTCTAACTACAGTAGTAAGCCCATAAAATCAATGAAATGTACATAAGTGATGACCTGCCAAGTTCATACTGACTCACTGGGTCTTTCTGAGCTCAGTCTAGTGCTGGATTCAGGCCCAAGTCTGGAAAATATAAAATAAAATAACATGCATTTTATATATAAATATAAAATACAATAACAATTAAATAAATATAAAATAATAATTTTAGTATCAATCTCTATTTTATTAGTACTCACTTTTGTTATTATTTAAATAAAACAGAGGTGGTGTGGTATAGGATTTGGACTATAGGTTTGAATCCCATTTCAGCCATGGAAACCCACTGGGTGACCCTGGACAACTCACACTCTCTCAGCCTTAGAGGAAAGCAGAAGCAACTCCTCACTGAACAAATTATGCCAAGAAGACCCTATGATAGGTTCAGTTCAGGGTTGCCGTAAGTCAGAAATGACTTGAAGGCACACAACAACAAAATCTTATTCATAAAGATTATGAATAAGAAATAAATGTATAAGGCAGAGCTTCCCAAACTTTTCATATTGCTGACACAATTTTTTAGACATACATCATTTTGCGACACAGTAATTCAGTTTTACTAGCAAACTAGAGGTTAAATTAACCCCTTATAAGAGATACGGACACATACATAACTTGTGATAACAAAATATATGGGGACACAACATATCTCATGAAAATCTTTCATATATTTTTTTAAAAATATATGATTTATAAATAATAACATACATTTCCAAGATTGTGGGTGACACACTAATGTGTCATGGCAACCATTTGGAAAGCCCTGGTATAAGGAATAAGTCTTTCTGCCATTCAGAGGAGCTCATTCTATCCTACATCTGGGTTCTTGTGAGACAGCAGCATAGTCCTTACTCTAATGTAAGTCCCGTACATTCACATAATTGTATAGAATTGCAGCCTTGTTATTTTCATAGCTATGGTTGTGATAGTAATAAAAGATTTCTTGGAACTTGCTTAGCACCAATAGAAGCTTTCTAAAAACAGGGTTAATTTCTGCAGGGCGGGAAGGAGTGGAGGTCTGAGGCTGTGTGTAGGACGGGAAGTTCTCCACTGTCGTTTAAACAAAGGAAAGTTGGAGGGAGGGAGGCCTTTTTAACTCTTTTCCCTCTACTCATTATTTTTGGCTTCAAATTGCTTCCCAACTGCTTTTTTCTTAATAAGAAGTATACCAGCAAATGGAAGATCACTTTAGGGCATAGGTAAAATGAAGTGGGAAATGGTCAAGTGACCCCTTCTTTACCCGCTATTCCACTGATTGGATTCACAGTTTCCTGGGGCTGCATCTGTGCCCCGGCTCAAAAAAAAAAAAAAAAAAAAAGTAACAGGAAAGATACACATAGCTGTATATCACTTTTGGTTTATACAGCTTATACAGAAAATAATTACATATTCTTTTGTTCAGATTGCTTTCCATCATGAGAAGAACTTATTCCTGCCAAATCTCAGCATTGTAAAACTCAGTTTGAAATGTATGATTTTGACATTTAATAGGTCAGGTGATAGTGGTCAAATATTTCATAGATTTCATATTAGAATATATTTTGGAAAAGGTTAAAGGTCTCTGTCCAGTTGAAAAAATGATGTTATAAATGTTGTAAATCAGAATTGTTAGGAATAGGGCCAGAAGGGAAATGCTAGAAATGAAACTAAACATAGAACAATGAAGGGAACATTGTGTAAAAATGATCTGTTGGCTATTTATTATCACAAACTATTTATTGGATCAATTCTGTAAAACTGTAAAGTGGAATGATGGGCAGTATCATAGATCTATACAAGGCACATGTGTGGCTGAGTGAGAGGCAAACTTGGTTCATATTTCTAAGAATTCATCATTTCTTATGAATTTCCCGCCATGTACACCTGCCTGAGGGAATCAGAGTTGGACTGTGGGCTACAGTATCTGGTGAGTCAGGAGTCATAGGACTAGCTGGTTGTAATGGTTAAAATGGAGATGCATCTTACTATATCACTGTAGATTGGGATTACATTCCCCCTCCCCCCAAAAAATGTTAGGAAAGCCAACAATGAAATGATGGAACACTTTATTTCTAGCGGTAACAAGTGACACTGTTATTTTTTCAGGGCAGTTTTGTAAGGATAGCCAGTTGGCCCTCCACATTCACTAGGGTAAGGGGCACAGAACCCTTACAAAAGTGGAAAACCCCCAAATATGTGTGTGTCTGTGGGAAGGGGGTCAAGGCATGGTGGGGAGAACAGGCACCCATGGTCCAAACAAGGCCAGGGAAAGAAGAGGGAAGGGGGAGTTGGCATGGTAGCCCTATAATTCCTCTTTTGTCCATCTCTTTTCTTGGGTATGGGGGGCATTGGGAGAAATTTTGAGATGTGAGCCATCCTTACTTAGCTGGTCAGGCAGTCGCTGGTGTTGGAGGAGGAAGACAAGAGAGAGCTTCTTAAAGGGTTGCACGGCCTGATTGGAGCTGTCGAGAGGGAAGGCTCCCCTGGAAAAGGAGTACTTGAGATATGTGCGGTTGTAGAAACTCACAAATAATCAAATTCATGAAAGTGAAACCCACAAATGTCAAAGGTCAACTCTATATGTAGTAGCTTCATTATTTGAGCAGTCACATTTGAAATCAGCTCCCTGTTGTAATGGATGAGTGTGCGCATGTGTGTCTTGTTTGGGAGTGAAAACTTTAGTAGTGAAAACATCTGTCTAACTGCAGAGAGGTAATGAAAAGCAAGATTGCTGAATGCAAGTGAAATTTGTCAGTATCCATCTGGCAGCTTGATTCCAGAAGAAACATTGGCAAACAGGACGTAGGTTGCTACTGAGATTTATTTTTGCATCGGATAACAGGAGAAAGTGAATCTGTATATGTGCAAATTGCTTTTCTCTTATTCCCCAGCTGGCTATCACACTTAACAAAACTGAAAGGGCAGTGGGGTCTTAAATCAGAGGAGGATGAAGTCTCCAATTTGGCATACTCCTGCTCTCTTTTTAAAAGTAATAATAAAATAGGAGCCACTTACTGTAGCTACCTGTGTATTTAGCATGATAAACATTTGCAGAAACAGAAATGTAGCACTGTTTCTGTTCATTCAGTAGGGTTATAGGAGGAAGAGCACTAGTCTAGTGTTATCAATTGTAAGAATGCACAAGCAGTGTGCAGGGGAGATGTGTGAGCAAATCTCCATCCTCATATTGCTGGGAAAGATGTGAAAAGAAGCTGGAAATGTATTCAGTTCATCACAGTTGATAGAATGCCATGCAACTGGAAACCCAGACAAGGCAATGGGTTTAATTTTGTGGCCTACTTATTAGTTTGCTTGTTAATTTATAGCATTTATGTATCAGTTCTTGGTCTTTCAGAGCTTTCAAAAGAACTTGCAATGAATAAAAACATTTTAAAAGTAAATACACAAAGAAAAACTATTAAAAATAAACTCTAAAACACCTTTGTATCTTAAAATAATTTGTAAACCATAGACCATGAAGACAGAGAAGTCATTCCTGGAAGCCATGCAAAATAACCGTTCTTAACAGCCTGTTGGAAGCTCAGAAGGGATGAAGCCAGCCTGTCTTCCTCAGGATGTATTCCGTAGTTGGAAAGCTTCGATAGAGAAAGCCCTGTCACATGTACCTGCCAAGCTAGGCTTGTGAGGGCAATGGAGCAGCAACAGCTTTTCAGACTTCTCCAGAAATATGGGAGAGAAGGAGTTAAGGGGTGGGACTTCCACATGCTTTCAATAAATAATGCCTGAATAGGGCTTATGATATGCAGTAATAAGGATACTGAATTTTCAGGTTACCGAATAGAGGTAAATGCTGAAATACGAGGCTCTGGTAGTCAAGGAAAAGCCACAGAAACTTGGAGCGAATGCTTTTATGTTGATCAATATGTGGAAATATCCTAAGCTTAAGGGAAAATATGTTGTTAATGAGTGAAGTGACACATGACATGCAATTTGTGAAATGACAGCTGTGCATAAATTTGTATGAAACTACTGGATTTTACTGCTTGGCAGGCCCAAATGTTTTTATCGTTAATATGAGTCAGATTTGATATGCATATATAAAGTAGAGGCCACCTCATTTTATTTGATAGGAAAATGTCTGACAAGTGCAAGAATTAGTAAAAGTGGGTCACTTTTCTATTCTTCTGGCATGTTGCCGCACAACAGGGTTTTCCATTAATAATGAAGACATTTTGGAGACATAATATTAACAGACAGTTGGCTTTATTTAATTGGCATGCCATTGTATCCCCATAAATTCTGTCAGGAACCACTATGTAAGCCTTCGAAGGCTTGTGAAAGAAAAAGCAGCATGGCCCTTAAAGAAAGAAGTTATTTTAAGCTAAAGGTTTTAAGATTTCAGGTTTCCTGCATCTGGCTGAGAATTAACTAAAATGCTTTGAGTTCCTTGCTTTCAAGAATGCTAATGTAATGAGCCTATTAGGTTGTCTCTGTGGGAATGAAGTATAAGCTCTGGCAGGACTGGGCCCAAGTACTGAGCATTTCAAATGATATGAATTTGAATGACTTAATGACACATCCTTTTATTTATGGATTTCATCCAGTGCTCCACTGTATGACTCACAATAATGACACTGACAATTAGTGTAAGAGAGAAACTCTGTGTGTTAGGGAGGCACGCCTGGTAATTACTGGATTTTTGCTCCTGCTCCCAACACCTCCTCCCCAACCTAGTTCCTAAAAATGAATACCTCTCTTTGCTATTGTAATGAAAGCTATAAAAAAGAATGGCATTTTAAGAATACGGCTGATGAGAAAAATGTGGGTTTGAGCACACAAAGATACCCATTATGCATATGGATTTTCCCCCAAGTAATTATTTGAGACCAGTAAAGATGTTACCTACTAGAAGTTTTTACTGAAGCAAATCAGACACCTGTTTTGAAAGGTTTCATGTCATGGTCTTGAAGGTACGAGCTTGCCTTTGGTGATCTCATGGTGCCATTTGCCATGACATTAGACAAAAAGGTTACTTTAGGAGACACTGATGAGCAGAAGAGTAATGGTGAATGAATCTTGGATAGTGGGAGTATTTTAATGAGTAATTACAATAGATGTAGAGAGGGATGATATATGGAGATTTCTGGGAAGAACTGTACTTTAGTCAATATATAGTCTCATTTTTAGTGGGTGAAGACTGGCACAGTAACATTTACTGTAAGTCGGGAAAAAGACAGCCTACATTCGGCAGTCATGTGTTCTTAGTAGGGCTAATGGAAGATTTTGTTTGGTCTGCCTTTCAAAGCCTGTTCTCCTGGACTAACTTGTGGTTCAGAACACAGTTATCTGTCTTACTTCTCTAGACTTTGTGTTGCAATTTCCAGTGCAAAATATTACTAAAACCTTTATGAAAAGCCATATTTCAGGACAAATCACATCTAGAAATGCATATTATGTGAGAAAACAGGATCATAAACAAGAATTTCTGTGGAGACTGAGGCAAATCAATAAACCATAGATTATTTGTAGCAAAAGCTCACAAAACAGGCATAGACTAAAACTAGACAGGACTATTCATCCCTTGTTCTGACATACTTTTTTCCTCCTCAAGAGTTCTTTTTTCATTCCACATTCTATAGAGGCTGCGAAAATCTATCTCTTAACATCATTGGCATCAAAAATATCATTTTTAAAATCCTTATTTTTTTTTAAATTTTATTTTGTTCATATCTTGCTCTTCAGCTGCCTCCTCTCAAGGCTGAATTCTGAGGGGAAATGTGTAGTGAATTCCCTATGGATCAAAGGCAAAAATTATTACAATTATGTGACTTTCAGTATGGAAATCCTTTTGCTCTCTCTCTCCCCTAAAACAGGATTCATTCAACCTTTTCAGGATCAGATAGTCCCATTCAGATTTAAGACAGATTGTTCTCTACATGTAAGGACAGAACATGTAGTTAGTTGTGTTTATAACAGCAGTTGGTTGGGGACAGGATTTACAAAGGGAAATTCATACACTAAATAATAATTTAGTAAAGAGTAACATTTCAAGATGAGTAATCATGCTTAATAGAATTGATTATTATTATTATGGAAACAGGATGCCAAATGTAATCCTCTGTTTAAGAAGTTTTATAATATGGTTATTTCAATGGCTTTCAGTTTCATGTTGACATTTTTTAGTGAACAAATTTTAGTATTTGGCATTTTGATTTGTTGTTTGCTTAGGTTTACTCTGTATTTTTCTTTTTGGAGACAAGGTCAAGAGTGTTTAGCAGAATTAGCAATTTATTGAAATAGCTGGATTTCTGCTGTTCTCAGGCATCTTAGAAATTCAGTGAAAGGACATTTTGCTTTTCTTCTACATATTTGAACCACTTTCTTCTAGGTATTTTAACAGTTGTTTATCTTTGAAGATTATTTATTTGAGGACAACTAAATAACTGCAAGTGCAATCCTGTTCATACCATTCAAGTTCAATGAGACTTATTCCCACATAAGTTTGTATTGGATTTAAGAACAGAAACAAGTTGGCCTTAACAGTCTTGATGAATGTAGTATTTTGCACTTCCCAAGACCTTAATCCCATCTTGAAATTTACTAATTTGCAAGGCTTACAGAACATTTCCAATAAATGAAGTATGCCCAAAACAACATTCCAAAGTGCTGATTTCAGTGGTGAAGGAGCTAAATCTGGGTGGGAATTGTGTGGCTCACCAGATGGTGTTGAACATCACCTGCCCCAGCCTTCCTCATCTTTAGTTATGCTGGCCAATTGTACTCCAACATCTGGAGAGGTGCAAACTCCATCCCTCCAGAAGTGAATCGTTTTAAGCAGCCTCCTAGAGTACTTTGATGTGACACCTTTGGCCAGAACTGCAGGATGAACTGATAAGGTTCTGCTTTTTGTTTTGTTCTTTATGTCTGCCTTGTTTTCAGCAAGGAGTAGGGCCTTCTCTAGGGTGGTCTCCCTCAGAAGCTTCATTTATCCTTTTTTCTTGTTTCTTTTCTAAAACAAGTAAAAATAACCCTCTCCCACCAACCTTTGGGAAGATGATTTTATCATACCACTGTCTTTAGGATTTGCTCTCTTTGGGGGGAATATTTTAAATGGTTTTGAAATCTTGTTTATAGTTTAACAGTCTTGTTGCCCTCTTAAACACATGGGCTTTCCTGGTTTGTTGAAAGGCAATATAGATCTGGCCTAATGTCCAAAAGACTGCAAAAATGAGACTTTGTGTGTTGTACATTTTCTGATTAGATTGTTTTTATAGTGTTATCATAGAAGGTATTGAAAATTATCAGAGATATCAAGTATATTGACTTGGTTTTTTTCTTTGTAAGATATTCCATCACTTACTTGCTTGCATTTTAATTATGTGGATACATGAATGAATTAATGTTGATCGTTCCAGTGATGTATTGTTTCTCCCAGAGACTGCTGATGCAGAACATGGAAACTGTGAGATTCAGTTAGCAACAGCAACTTGCTGGGTTAGTGGCATTCAGGAAAATATAACTCTTTTGGTCTCAAAGCAAACTAAGGTGGTGATATTATTGTTTTAATAACAAAGTACTGAGTATCTTCAGAAGGACTGATGAGATGATATAGCAATGTTTGCATGAACAATTCATACACATTTTATATTCTCTTTGTAGTAATATGTCCTTTCTATCCTTTTGATGCTCAGATATTAATTTGCCCTTTATTATAATTTTATACTATTTTATGTAAAATTATATAACACAATTTCCAAATAAACCAAACCAAAACTGGCTAAAAAGAAGTAGAAAGTTTATCAGTCGCTAAGGATTCTTATACAATTGTTTTTGCCTTTTCTGTCATGAGAAAAGTATTGTGACAGTGATGATGGTTTTGATGATTGTAATTTAAGTGGTCTAGACCCATGGTTTTCAAGTGATGTCCAAGGGACCATGGAACATCTCAGAGCTTTCTCAGGAATTCCTCAAAGAGAATGTTTATAAAAAGAAAAACCTTCTGAGAAATAACACTTGCCCACCATCCCCAATGTCCCTAGCTGTGCTCAGCCATAGGAGAGCATAAGATGTGTCTAAGAGTTTGTACGTGAGGTGAGAGGGGCACAACCACCACTCTGTATAAAGTGAACTAAGTCTTTTAAGTCAAAGAGTCACATTTTGCAATGCAGCCAGTTGATGGTACTTGAGTAAGGAGCTTCTTCAGGAGACAAGTCTGTGTAAAGTGTTCCCTTCAAAATAGAAAGCTTGGCAACTCTCACCTAGAAAGTTGGCTGTAACTGTTGGCACAGTGCTGTGGTCTACATTCTGCATTGTCTTGAAGGATATTGCCTGCTATACTATATAGGTATCACAGCTGAACATTTGATTTTTGGAACTAATTAATGCATTGGTGATAAATAAATGTCATACACAATAGATTATAGAGAGCAAGAACGTCACACAATAGATTACTCTTGGTGGAGCAAGAATATATGCAAACAGCTGGAACACTGCAGAGCCATTGGGAAGATTGAGAAGCTTTAAAATTACACAGCAAAGGGTAGCTGAAAAGGAGTAAAATTGTATTTTGTGTCCCCCCCCCAGTCCTGTCAAAACATAACTGAAATAATAGTAATTATTAGTCAATGAAGCACAAAAGGGGGTTAAAACAGCCAACTGGGAAGTTTGAGTGACTGGCTTGTAGCAGGTAGCAATGAGCCTCCTACATGCCACAGTATTACTGGCCTGTAGACTGTTCTGCCTTAAATCTTAGCTTTACCTGGTGTCTACAGATGGGCTTTCAGATATTAAAAACCAGATGCTAACCTCTCTCCTTTTTTTTTCATTTAAACTTAAAAAAAATTAATTTCACTCGATTTATTTTCACGGGAAGGGGAGCCGTAGATATCATCATATTCTCAGAAAGCCCTGTGATCCCCAAAAAAGGTGAAACACCTTAAAGAAATAAATGATCCTGAAGATCCTGAAGATCTAAGTCATCTTTAAAAGTAGGTTCAGAACCGAGCAGTCTGAAGCAGCTTGCTTTGAGCTAAAACATGTGAACAAGATGTAAAACATTGCCTTAAATAATGGAAGTACATATCAGCCATTTTTCTTGTAGTGGCTGCCATGCTCAGGTGGAACTAGGACACTGTTGTTTGTTTGGGTCACAGATAGTGTTAACTTCTGTGTTTTTCCACTGGTGATCCTAAGCTTTTCAATTCACATTCAGACTGATGACTTGCCTACTTTCTTACAGTACCCGACTACTGTACAATGTCACTGTTTTCATTTCTTTGTCTTCGTTCATTCATTCTCCCTGGAAGACTGCGAGAAACATATTTCTGTGTTTCAGACATTTATGTGAAGTTGCTAGTATAGTTTTCACTTGCAGAAACTCTATTTACAGGTCTTCATTGCAACCCTACCACATGCAAATAAAACCCTTCAGCCTATCATCAGTTCATTTCACAAAAGGAAAAAATGGAAAAGAAAAGGAAATAAAAATGATGAAAGAAGAAAGGAAGGAAAAGAAAGTAAAGGAGGAGACCTGACCAATTATATGGAGGAAAGCTGACTAGGGAAAATGGCCCAGAATAACTACCTCTCTACCATCCTTTGAGTTTGAAACACTTTAAAGGCTGATTCAAAGGTTAGATCTGCCATGTGGAGACCATTGGGAATTATTCCATATTGGCAACACAGCCACATAGGATTGATGAAGCAGTCTTATGTCCCAACTGTGCAGCCCTCCTGACAAGTCTGTTTGTTTGTTATGCTTACATAGCTATCCCATAAAGTTCTCTGGGCAGCTCACAAGATAAACACAACTTTTAAATGCAAAGCAAAAGCAATAAAAAGCATTCTACACTGAAATACTAAAGTAGGAGTCTTAGAACTGAGAGACCTAGACAGTGAGATACAGTTAGTTAAAAGGCATGGGTGGACAAAAAGGTCTTTGACTGAGGCTAAAAGACCACAAAGATAGTTCCATATGAACTCCTCTAGGAAATAGGGAGGCTGGTGGCCCCAGGCAACTGTTTTGAGGATCATGAAAGGGCAGAGGATTGATAGCTATTTGCATCATTATAACTCAATGTTTGTTCCCAAGGAGGGAGTCTCCTGAAATTTTCTGCCTCAGGTTTTGACCTTACTTCACGAGTCTTGAGTGCTATGCACCTTGACCGTATAGGTTAGGAAGGGGCAGCTGTGTTTTTCTGTTCTTGTATTTGGAAAATTCAAATGAAACTCTCTTGTGCGTGCAGAGTTGATTGGGGCAAGTCTTTTGATCCAGTTGAATGTGTACAAGTAAGTTTTGCATAAAAAGCCGGCATTTTTTATATGTATATAACAATGCAATGTGGTATGGGCATACCTCAGTTAATGAAGCCTCTGCCAGAGAAGCAACTTTTAGAAAAGCATTTTATGCTCACTTACCCCTCCCTCTTTTCATTCTCATTCTCTATTTTAGCTAGAAGTTTTTAACAACATTAGTATTGGGAGGATGGTGAAGGAATAATGTAGAAAAACAGACATTTGGTGTCAAGTTGCAGCAGCATGTCAGCAGCAAACAATTCAGTAAATAAAGCTTGAGCTGGTAAATGGTAGGATTCTACTCCAGCTGATTCTACTGTAACTGTGTGTGCCTACCTACAACAGGCAGAGGGAATAGCAAGTGCCTTTAGAATCCATTACTGATCATGGATAAGTTGCAAAAGCGAGACAGAAGAGACGAGCAGATAAGCCTGCCTCAGCAGCTACCCTTGTCAAGGTCAGAGACCTGGGCAGCCAGCCAGCCCAGAGAAGGGAGTATGAGAGCCAGCAAAGTCCAGCCGGGAGGAGACAAGCAAGCACTTTACACAAGCGAGTTCATTTACCAGAGCATCAAGCAAAAGCCATAGTCAGACTTCCAAAAGCCAAGGGTCAAGAGATCCATTCAAGGTAGCAGGAACCAGGTGCTGGGAGCAAGGAACAGGCAAGCGGAGGGCTTGAAAGAAGTTTGCCACAAGCAAAGGAAAGCTTCCAGGCAGGCAGTTATATAGCCCAAGACACAGGCATGGCTAGTCGCTGCTTCTTGAACTTAATCAAGGAAGCCTCCCTTGCTCAGCTCTCTTGAGTCTCCGCCTTGTTTGTGGACTGATTGGCACAGGCTCCAAACCCTCTTCAGAATTGGATCCCTGTTGCCCTAAAGGAGCAGGCAGAGGAATGTCCAAGCCTGCTTGGTCCCCGGCAGCAGGGGGAGCTCTTGAGCTGCAGGACTCACCTCCAGCCAGAGCCACAGGGACCAACAGCTGCTGCTCATCATCTCCACCCTGAGCAACAGGGACCAACAGCTGCTGCTTGTCATCAGCAGCTCTGACAGGGGCTTCAGTTATCACAACCCCAGCCTGTCAAAAAGAGCAGATCAAAAAGAGAGTGAAGTCTAGTGAAAGAAAAAGTCATCCTTGGATCAATTTGGAAGAAACCTTCAGATGGTCTCCAGAATGGTTCAAATGTTTTTGTTTACTTATGCAAAGCTTACTTGACCTGGTTGCTTCATTTCACATGTGCATCCTGATATTTGTGAATAAAATTTCTTGAAACACAATGAGCTGATTCACTTCTCTTCCATTCTCTTCCCTTGTCTTCTCTTCACTTTCATATTTGGGGCATGAGAACTGATCCCTATTCTTTCCATGTTATTTCTACCACTGGTCCTAACTTTACTGCTAAAAAAGTAATGCCCAGGAATGCATCTGCTTCATTAGCTGAGGCATACTTGTCCAGAGAGTACAAGAACTGGAGGCTGGGGAATGAAATACAAGTATGTGACCAGTGTGCAGATGAAAGGGACTAAGCAGATGCCTGCCCCTTGTCTGTGGCTGGTAGTGGGGGAGAAAAGTAGCAGTTTCAGTGAGCACCTTGGAACCCTTTTGGTGAAAGGGAGGGCTCTGGAACCACCTCTTTAGATCCTGGGACTTGGGGGTGGGGAAGAAGGCTATCTTTGGGGCTTTGATCTCACTTTTAATCCTGTGAATTGGGAGGGCATTCCTCAGGTCTGCCTTCCAGGAGATAGCTAGATGGGGAGCAACCCAGCTATTGGATTGCCACTGGGGCTCAGTTGTTTCACCCAGGGGAAAACTGAGGAGGAAGTCAGGGGTTGATACCTGCCTCAACTGGTCTGCTCTAGATTGTTCCCCCTTCTTTCTCCTTTCTGGGTTCAATTCAATTAAATAGGTTCTAGGTTAAATAAAGTGGCTCTTATTCAACCCAGTTATCTGTGTCTGGTCTCATTATTCCATGGTTGGTCAGCGATAAATTGGTTCAGTCTTTAGTAATATGCTTGGAGGAGTGATTTTCTTGCAGTGGAGACCACTGCAGAGACACATCTTATTAGCTGCTTGTCATTTTGGGGAGGTGCTGAATTTAAAAACATATCAGCTGGTTTACTAGCAAGTCACGCTTCAGCTAAAAGCAGAAAGGGATTGCTGTGTTGTGAACAGCATGTTAAAAATAAGGTCATCTAGTTGCCTGCCTTACTTTGTTCTGTTTCCTGTCTACATGACTTAAATCAAATAAGTGTAGGTTTGAGGCTGCATCTTTATTTAACCTTCAGAATGGCTCAGACTGCACCTCAAACCTGCAGGTGTAGGAATGTCTATGTGGTACAAGTTCTATGTAATCTTCTTTCGGTTGCCTGTATCTGTAGCTGGGATAAGAAAATTTTTAAGTATTAAATTGTGTAATCTTGCATGCAGTGGTTAGAGATATTCTACAAGATTTGCTGGTGATGGCTTTTTAAAAAGATTAGGCAAATCTGTGATGCACAGACCTATCAACATGAGTAACATAATGACAATAAATCCAATGTCTCTGAAGTATATCTCCTGTACACTTACACAACTCATTCTCCCAGTGATCATTTGGGATCTTTATATAGCCAAAATGACACCTGTTTATAAGAGCATTGCAAGGAATCCAGCATTTGCACCTGGACTAAAAAATCTATAGGGGAGGAAAAATCCTAGGAAGTGTAACTCCAGTCAGCCCAATGAACAGTGAGTGTGGTGGATGATTGTTAGGGTAAAAAAGACACACACACACACACACACACACACACACACAGAAAGAAAAGGTAGAGGGAAGATCAAGTGGATTCATGTAGACTGGAAGAGATCACAGCTCTCTCTGTGTGTATATATGGTATATATACCATATATGCCCCACATTCAACATTTTGTGTATGTACCTCTTAACATGCCCTGAATGTCAAATTGTGACTGGGAATCTGTTCACTTGATGTTGGACTTAGGCATTTACTACATGACATCGCCTTCCCAGCATGACGATATGTTGCTACCGGTCCATGATGTGTGCCATCACATGAAGTTGCTGTTGGTCCCGCTGCTGTCACATTGCGAGTCATTGCATCATGCTGTATACCATTACTGGCAAAAAAATCTGGTAGTGGCCCCTTTTCCCTCAGCGATCCCATTGGCACTATCAATTGCTTCCTTCTGCAGTACAGCAGAGGAAGAGGCCAGCTGTATTGCGGAAATAAGGAATGGGTCCTGAATGCTACCCATCCCCTGGCAGCCTACCTGTGTGGTGGGGAGCGTTCAGGTGTCAGTCTCATCCCAGCAATGGCACTGCCGGGTTGGAATCAGAATGTCATGCAATTGGAGCATTGTGTGATAAGGGCCTTAGACTCCCAAAAGACAGACAAGTACATGAGAACAGTGGGAAGAGGCAGCCTACTATAGTTTGTTAAAAAGTTTTAAAAGTCTGGTGTAACTTCATAATGTTATAAGGAAATGTCACTCATTAATATAATTTTCTTCTTCTTCAAAACTTCTCCAAATTTAGATGTGTAGAATATTTTCTGTAATAGTAGTATGCTAGGTTTGAAAGACATAAAGACAATATATTTTACCGCAGTATTTTTTTTTTAAATAAAAAATGTGTCACTGTAGTGGAACACGTGGGATTAAAGATACCTTGGCGTTCATAGCACCTGAGCACCGCCAGTGTCAATTGCCTATAGTTCTTATTTTTAGCAGAGAAGTTGTGGTACATTCATCTCAGGAGAAAAGCTGCCTGCTGGCTTTTGTTTTGTGAAGAGAAAGTTTTACCTCCTTTTCTAAAACTTGAGCAATTTGGGATTTTGTGGCATAGAGCTACAATAAGGGCAAGGAAACATTTCTACTCTGTAATCTAATCTAGTATTGTTGCAAACTGTTTTGGAGGCAAGCTCCTCAATTTACCACTAAGTATCTCTTTGCTATTTTAAATCTTGGTATATAGCAGCAGATTCTCTCCTAGTTAGAAACAGTAAGTAGTTCAAGTAGTTTACATTCCATCCTGGGAAGAAACAAACAGTAATTTGTTTCCAAGCAGGACTTTCTGAAAAGGGGAATAAAAAACTCTTCCATTACAGCAGATTGAATCTTAACAAACAGGAGGTAAAGAGATGGTGGTGCCAGTTGGTGCTGAAATCGCTAATTAAACCTGTAGTTGGCAATGAGTTGAGCACAGTTTTGCCTGTGCCTTCCATCTAACAGGTTTTTTTCCCTCTCACTTGTCAGCATTTTGGTTTCCAAAAGGATTATGCCTTTGATGAACTAAGCCAGCAAACACACACTGCTGGATTTGCATAAGGCAAAACAGCAGCGGACTGGCAGTTGTTGATAAAGATGTATCACCCTCCAGTTTTTCTCTCCCATCCATATGGAGGTGAAGTGGGAATGGGAAGGCCTTTTTATCTCTTCGACATGGATTGTCTTCTATGAACAATGAAAACACGGCTGGACTAGGCAATCACTTCCCCCTTCCTCTGTTTTTGAAAGCTTTTAAAAAGACTTGATTTATTTCCAGGGCTTCTGAGATTTGCTTTCTCTAAGAACATTTTAAGAAACAAGAAAGGAGTAGAGTACTGCTAAAGCAATCATTTCAGTATTGCTTGCCCTATACCAACAGAGCAAGGTTAAAAAGGAGGAGGGGGGATAGCTTCCAGCCATTTATCATGGATATTAATGGTAGTGCTATCTTTTCCTTGCAGGATTGCAAGATTATGAAGAATGTAATGATCATTTTGGCTTTTTGAAAATAGCCTGTTTTTTAATATGGGTTAAGTAACACATGTCTGATCAGTTCATTCAAACTGTGGAGTATCTCCCTGCCCTTCATCCTTGCATGAGCTTTTCAAGTGACATCGATACCAACACTAAGATCCTGTGTGTTTTGGAGGAGGAGGGATGTGTTTCATTAACACAATAGAGGTTCTCCTGCAAATTTCCTTATGTTTTCTAGAATATGGAGTTTTGCCCTGATCAAGTGACACGTGTATGGAGCGGTCAGGCAAAAATCTGTAATAGCAATCATCCGACATAGGAAGGTAGATGGGTGTGTGGAAGATCACCTCCAAACAGCCAAACAGCACTATCAGCCCCCTTTCTGAGCTGGGGCAAATAGGACCAGAGACTACACATCTGGCACCTCCTTGCTCATATACATATATACCATCTATTTTGTTGAGTGTGGTTAAGTACATATTTTAAGTTGTCCACAGTCCTGAGCATACCCATCAGTTAAGGGGACAAAATGAACTTTATTTGTAGACTGAGCAGATCCATCTGATTTAAATAGGCTGTTGGAATTATGAATTGCTTATTGCAAAAACTATTTTGTGGGTTGAGAGCACTGCACATTTTCTAACAGATGGAGTGATGGTGCACTTTTACTCCGGGCAAAATTAGACATGGCATTAAATGTGTGAATACATTCACTGGGTCTGTTTTTCTTCTAAAAAAAACCAAAACAAAAAACAGGTTCATGGGGGTGGGAAATGACTGTGAATTAACTCTTCATCCTCCTCAGTCTCAGTGAAAGTCTTCCAAGGCTGCAGTTAGCCTGGCAAAAGAGGCTTCCTTCTGGACTGTAGAGACTGTATGCTGCATTCATGTAATGGCCATGTGTAGTTCAGTTCTGTGAATTAAGTTCCAGTGAATTCCATGGAACTTAGCTGTTTCAACACAACTAACACTGGGTGATAAGACTGGAAACTTCATATACACTAGGGTTCTTGCCGGTCTACTCTAGGAAGTTTTTATTAAATCCTAATAAATTATTGGAAGTTTGTTTGTTTGTTTGCCTTTATTTAATCACAGGATTCAAAGTGGAACAGGATTCAAGGCATGATTCTGTAAAACAGATTTTTAGATTTGTAGAACATAAACTTTTATGTCAATTAGATACTGATGTCTCTGATCTTAGGAAGATAATTCTTATCACTTGTTTTCCAAATGGGAATATTTGCTGCAGCTCCTCTCTGAGCCCAGGAAAACATAAGTAGAGGAAAAGTCAACATGGTATAGCGGTTTGAATGGTGGAGTATGGTTCTGGAGAGCAGGGTTCAATTCCCTGCTCAGCCATGATTGCTCAGTGGGTGACCTTGGATGCAGCACACGCTCTCAGCCCCAGAAAACCCCATGATAGGTTTGCTTTAGGGTTGCTAAAAGTTGAAAACAACTTGAAGGCACAGAACAACAACACAGGTCAGAATGAGCCAGCATGGTGTAGTTGTTTGAATGTTGGACTGACTTTGGAGAGCAGGGTTTGAATCTCTGCTCAGTCATGGGAACCAACTGGGTGACCGTGGGCAAGTCACACTCTCTCATCCCCAGAGGAGGGCAAAGGGAAACCCCCTCTAAACAAATCTTGCCAAGAAAACCCTGTATTAGGTTTGCCTTAGGGTAGTCATAAGTTGGAAATGACCTGAAGGCACACAACAAGGTCAGACTATTTCATTTTCTTATCTATGATTCCTCAAATTTCATAAATTACATTGTGGCAGTTCTCAGAGAGAGAGGCATTTTAGGTTTTTTTTTAAATATGAAAAGAAAGGTCAAGCCTTCTGGCACCTTTTAGACCGAGGGTGGGCAGAGTGCAGCCTGAGCACTATGGGAAATTCTTGGGACCCCCCAGTGTATCCCCTGAAGCCTTTCAAAGCCCTGACAACCAATTTGAGTGGTTATATTTTGCCCAAAAACTGTCCCAAAGGCTCCTAAATCATCCATAAATGTAGTGGTATCTGCCGTCATCTCCCCTGAGCTCCCTAGCCCCTCCCAAACCCAGAGAAAACCAAAAAAAAAAAAAAAATCAGCCAAAAATTAGCCCAGATGGTGGTGTTACATCACTTACAGCATATCCAAACACTCCAGTGTAGTCCACTCAGTGGTTTCAAGGGGGAGGGAACAGACTCTGCCCTGTCTGTAGTTGCCCACTCCTGTTTTAGACCAATCAGTTCATTTCAGTGTCAGCCTTTACGGAATCCAGTTAGTTCTTCAGACCTGTGAAACAGAGGATATAGAAATGTGGGATAGGGAGAGGAGTGTATGCACTAGACATGCAAAACATTTGTACCTAATTAAGAAAGCAATTGAATTAATAAGATAAGATGGGTACCCAGGGACAATAATGTCACCCACAACATCAAAGTCTCATTCACTTGTTTGCCTTCCAATGTCATATGTGCTATTCGTGCCCCTCTGCATTCTGTATAGGGCAAACAGGACTGCTTGCATAGAGACTGCTCTATGCAAAATAATAAACAGACACAAATCTAATATTACAAATTACTCCAGAACTAGTGCTAGGATACTTCCATCTCCTAGGCCACTCTGTCGTTGATCTCAAGATGGCCAGTGTAAAACAAAGGTATTTCAAGTAGAGGCTAGGAAAGGAGGCACAGAGACAGCTCAGATGAGATACATTCACAAATTCCAATCTATCTGTAAAGATTTCAGTAAAGTACACATATCAACATGCTGGTTTTCTTTACAGTTGTATGTACACAAAGAGTCTTCTCCAAGATAAAGTATTTGCCTGTTTGATGGCAATATTTGGGCTGTTTTTCCTTTCCTGATTTTCTAACAATGTAGTATATCTAGACAAAGATTTCTCTCTATCCCACATGAATTTGCAAGATTTACAAAGATAAACAAAGATTTTTCTCTGCGCCACATGTATTTAATGGTTCACTTATGCTTATACCTGTCACCCATCTTCAACCTTTTATCTACTCCTTATGATCACCATTAAGACTGCCAGCATATTTCATTTCTGTTCCATTTGACTCCCACCTCCCACATATATACATCTGTCTATCTGTCTTTCTACGTGTCCACTTCTGAAAGCTTATGGTTAGATTGGCTAGACTAAGGAGTATCGTAAGATGCTTCCCTTCTTCTTATAAATCACATTAACTGCTATACTATTTTGTCATGCTTACACAGTTTATAAATCTTCTTTTGAAATTTGTCTGTTTGCTATGGGATTTTGTAATCAAAATGATACATAGATCAAAACACATGTTATAGTCTAAAGTTCCCAAAACCCAGTGGACATAAAATGTGCATATTTTTAGAGGCACTTACAAATGAGCAACAGGCAGAAACAAATGTTTGACACTGGATTGAGTTTTGTACATCCTGCCAACTTCATTTGTATCATGACAATCATCATTACATCATAGGAAGTTTTTCTTGTGTGTAAACTAGGAACTACAGATCATCTGCGTATCCTGTTTCATCTAAAGCGACTGTTGTTTGGATGGCCTCTTTTCTCCCAGTGGTTAAGACAGCAGAGGAGAAAGTAAGTGGATAATATTTAGGAATGCAAAGGCATTGTGACAAATGCTTTGCTCTCCATAATATTGTGATTATCTACATAAGAAAGTGAGGTATATGCATTTTGTGAAATACTTCATTGAAAGCCAAATCTGCCTTTTCCAACTTAACACAGATAAACTGTGTCATGAATGACACCTTTTTACTTTTTCTAGAGGACAGAAGGGGGTGAGCAGTGGAAAAGTCAAATAGAGAAATGATGAAACCAGAGAAATGTCTCACATTCAATTACAATTAGTGGACTGTGATCTGGAAGATTCATGAGGACCATTATTGGAATTGTGTATGTGCAGATATTGCTCATACCACAATTCTGTTAGTGACCCCCTTAATTTCTATCGTACCACTCAGTGGGAGCCATTCATATTTGCTAATGGGGTTTGATGTGGGGATGAAGCATATCTCTCCCTCTCTTTTCAATGCAGTCTTGATTGTCTTGGATGGCAGGACAGGTTTTTGTCCATATCTCAGCTGTTTGTCCAGCTAGGCCTGATCTACCATGAGACAAAATGGAGCAGCTGTTTCAGATTTGTAATATTTTAAAAGAACACCGGATAGTTAGTTGTTTAGCTTGTTATTATTGTGGCTAGACAATGGGAGTGGTATTTGTGGGGATTTTCTGTCTTGTGTTCCAAAATCACTTGGTTGGGTTTAGGTACTATGCATCTTAACTGGACAGGATTTGGAGAGATCCATTTAATGCTCTGTCCCACCCAAAAGAAAATGTGTGGGCCAGTCCTGTTCCTCAGTTTCCATAGATTTCACTCTCTGTACTTTCTTCTTTACAAACCAGTGGATCATTGACATCACTGGAATAAACTGTATACAGCTAATTATACTTTTCTAATGACAATTGACACTAATAGTGACAATAATGTTTTACTTATTTCTTCAACTGGATGCCTTGCATGGGCATTCATACTCTTTTGGTCTAAGAGATGGCAATCTTTCACATCACTAGGATTTACAGTGATCAATAAAGCCACAAATAGATGATCTAAAGCAATGTTTTGTGCAGACAATAAGTGTATGGATCTCATTCTCTATGATCATATCAATTCCTTCTAGTTCTCACTGGAACGAAATCAGATCATTTCCAGTATGGGGCATGACGTCTCCTTCAAGCAGCCATTTTTGTGTGCCTAGTATGTCATTTGTCCCATTTTCTAACCTACTGTAGAAGGGCCATTGTTCTGCAGGCAGAAGAGATAGAACAATAGAAAATCAGTGGAAGCTACGCAAGGGCTACTTTTACTTTCCTGTCATTGTCCTCACTCTCTACCCCCTAAATCTCTGACAAATGTCACTGCAGACAATGGGACTCAGATTGGAACTGACACGTGGTAAATTGCCAGTGCAGGCAAACTCATGCTAGCGAGGGAATATAACATGGCAATCATCCTGCGTGGTCAGTTTTATTACTGGTGTGAACTCACTTTCCACAGTCAACAATGTTTACCCAGTCTTTTTACTTTAACATAATAGTTTAAATTTAGCTTGAACTAGACAGAATGCTCATAAGCCTTACATAAGTTTTGATATTTGGACTGAATCACTTCTTGTGACATTGGAAGTTCAATACAAAAATCATAGACAAAATTCTGCTGGTTAGGTACAACCTCTTTAAAAGGTTTATCACATGGGTAAGATGGAAAAATCCAGTTGTTTCATTGTCATCTGTGGCAGATGACCCCTCTTCATGCTATTCTCACTGAAGCACGTTGGCGGTGGATATCTCATAGTGTTATCTGTCTGTGTTCCCCTTTGGCTGATTTGTTTTTGTTTCTAGTATTCTTACAAATGGAATTCCTTTCATTTTTTTCTTTAAGCTTCCAACGTATATACTAATGCAGACTACCATAAAGTAAAAAACAGTAGGGTCTCCATATATACAGCAACATAGATGTATGTCTGTTTTTGACAAGCAGGATGTTCTCTTTCTTTCATTCTTTTTTTAATTGTAGAGAGTGGGCATTGGGACCATCCAACCAAACAAGCCTTACTGTCTAGAGAAGGTATACATGATTTCACTGAAGCAGCAACTTTGGTATTAGAAAATGCATGGCTTCTGGCAAAGACTCAAGCAGTGCATCAAAAGAATTATGTAGTACATCTATAGTTAGGCAAGTCAATATGCGTCTTCAAATTAGGGATGTAAGCTGTGTTTCAAAGCCTGACATTTATTTAAAGAATGGATGCCCTGAGCTGCTCCTTAAATTATATCCTGTCAGCTTCTTGTTACTTTAAGACCTAAGTTTTCAAACTATAGAGTGAGTCTACTACAGGGCTTTCCATGGTGTGTTGCGACATAGGCCCTTTTCACATGCCATTTCCCCCATGAAATGGCCATGGGAGTGCCACAGGATCATGAGGACGGTTCTGCATGACGTTCTTGTGATTGCACGGCATTCCAGTAGTGATCCCGCAGCAATTGCGGATTATGACCTGTGATTGCGCATTCCTCCCATGTCCCTCCCACACTTACCTGGCATGCAGAACCTCAGGAAGCACGATGGCCACGCTTCCTCCCCCAGTGCAGCCTGGGAAAGTACCCGGCTGCGCTGCAGAAGGAGGGGACAGAGCTATCACGCTTCCTTCCGTCCAGCATGGAGCTGGTGCAGAGGGAAGCGCAAGGGATGTGATTCCCTCCTGCAAGAGGCTTTTCGCACAATCCCTGCACAATGGCAGTGAGAAAAGGTAAGATGCGAAAGGGTCTCTTTATTATGTTGCCTGTAGTTTGTTGGTGTGTTGCCTCCATGGCTGAGAAAGACCTCCCCACACACACTCGAGCCTTACCTGCTGCTGTCACTCTCACTGGGGCCTTTCCTGATGAGGGTGACAGCAGCAGGCCAGGATCAGGGGGGCTACCTTTCCCCACCCTAGATACACCTCTGGGTACCTCCAGTTTGCTAGTAAAGCTGAATTACTGTGTCCCAAAATGAGGCATGTCGAAAAAGTGTGTCACCAACATGAAAAGTTTGGAAAGCTCTGGTCTACTATGAGGGAGTGAGCACTGTGACACTTGAGTTTGATCTGTAAGTGCTGAAATGGAAGAGGACTCTAGGAATCCTCCAGTGAATGAGTTGTCATTTTTTTCACTGAAGCCTCTCCCCACGTATGGAATTCCTGTTCCATGTAGGTGTTTGTCAGAGTCAAAAGGTGAAGCTGAGGATCAAGAACCTCTCAGTAGGAACTGGTGAAGCAATGAATACAAGAAAGGACATGTGGTTATCAGTGGAAGCTGATGGTCCCAAAGTTAATGAAAGAATGAATCTACTCTTGGTTTCTGTCTGAAATTTTAAGGACTTATATGAGATGCTGGAATATTTTGATGGTAGGGTTCTGCTCCTTGAATAGCTCCTTTAAAGATCAGATTAAAACCTGGGAGAGATTCACCACCTCACTGCCACTGGAGTCACCAGTCTCCCACTGGAGGTTCTTATTCTTTGGGGCAGATTTGGAATCTGAGGTAGATTTTGTTCCCGGTTTTCTTAACATTGCTTCTGCTTTGTGATACCTGCTCTGTTCTTATCTGCCACAACAGTCTATCCAGTAAGCAGGTTTATTAACAGCCTGAGCCTGGCTGATTCTTTCACTCTGTGGTTAGTGGAGAGAAAGGCAAGAGAAGTGCCCCTTGGATTCTTTATCAAATAGAAGCAGCATTATTGGCTTGGTGGCTACACTGCAGCCTCCTCTTCATCCATTGCACTCTGCAGAGCAGTCTGACTTTAGTCTCTTCTCATCTTCTTTTATTCTCTCCCTAGTCTTTGCACAGCCTATCAGCTGTCCTTTCTGATCCATTCAAAACAAAAGTGCTGATAATGCCTTGTTTATGCCAACCAAACAAAACAGAGATCTAGATCTGATGTCATTGCAGGTCCCATTTGGAGTCTTTGGCTGTCTTCCATCCTGGTTACATTGGCCAGTGCACTTGCTAAGAGGCCTATTAGCAGTAAATTTGTTCATATCTCAATGTTGATAGAAATGCAGGGATTTGTTCACATTTCAGTTATTATTCTGCTTGGAATTAGCCTGCTTCTTTGTTGCCAGTAACACACACACACACACACACATGTTCTGATACATATAACTTTCTGCATTGTATCTTATACTCTATAGGTTGTATTCTATCGGTTATACTTTATACGTATATTTCTAGGCTTCAAATTTGGCAACCAACATCTCCTTACCTGCCCTTTTGATTGTCAGAAAAAAAATAAGGGAGAAGGAAATGCTACTTTTTCTCTTGCTGCTGCCCACAAAAAAAGACAGTAGCTTCAAATCCCCTTCTCTACCAAAAAGAAAGAAGAGGCAGTGGCGACATGGACTCTGAAAATACCGGTATCCCCAAGAGAAATGTGACTTTGTGTTGCTTTCTACCAGCAATGCTGGGGTTATAATCCCATTCCCTGCTTCAACAGTGAGCACCTCGCTCCCTCATCTCCTCCTCCTTCTGCAGAAAGTAAATTTGTCACCACATGGGAGAGCCAACAACAGAGATCATGGCAAAAGGTAGGAGCATGGAAATGCTACCAGGTAGGAAGTGTATAATTTTCTGTTTATTTCCATCCCTCAATGAGTATAAACTGTATTTCAGTGTTTCTGCAGACGCAGCCATAATGAAACGGAATACTTACAAAACAAATTGTGGTTTGGAGCAAAGAGAGAATGCTAACAGGAGTCCCTTGCCATAAGCACGCCCAATCTGACTACAAAATAAACAATCCAAGGTTTCTGTGAACTGTCACAGAAACCCCTTCAGCTTCTTCTCCCCGTCATTTTTTTTTTCCTGTGTCATGCCTGTAAATATTCAAATCATTGTGTATATTTTACGGATGTAATTCTTCCCTGGTTTTTTCTTGAAGCAAGCAAGCATGCAAAAAAAAAAAAACAGTTAAAATTTAAAAAATTTCACAGTTTCCTTCTGGCTGTGAAAAGACTTCAAAAATGCTCAGCTTTCAAAGACTATTTGTGGTTTGGGACTTATTCTGCACTGAATTCACATATGGTATTTTTGCACAACCCCTCCCCAGCACTTTCTGCATAGGAAGCAGAATTTTCTGCTCAGAAAATATTATTTATGTGCAGAAACCTCCTGTTACGAGCAGAAAATACTGTTTGTGTGCAAAAATCCCATGTACAAATTTTGCACAGAACACGTTCTGAACTGTGGGGATTTTTTCATCAGGCCAGGATTCTTCTCATCAAGGTTTCTTGACATATGAGTAACATGTTTTTCAACCAATTGCCAATATTTTGAATGCTTTTCCCATCCTTATTTGTTTAGCTCTTTGGACACTGTCTCAGTAACACTGACAATCAGAGAGAACTTGATCTACAATTTTGTGGAACCCATTTCTCCAGTCCTATTAGACAGATGGGGGAGAAATACACAGAGAGAGTAATAATAGCCAAAGTTGTCAGAATGCTAACAATGTAACAGTACTAACAGTTCTCATGGCATTCTCTTTCCTAGCAATCTGTCCATGGTGGCAAGCTCTGTTCTCAGATTAAGCCGTATGCTGCTACTGGGCCAATATGCTAAACAGAGAACCAGCATTCTGCACTTATGTTATGTCACTGACAGCGATAACTGGTGTTTTAATATTGGATATTGGTGCCATATCATGATCACATCATTATAATTAAACAAAAGGTGCTTGATGGTATTGGGATTTTTCTTGTGTTGTATTGTGCTACTTCACTGTGGTCTTTTACAGTTCTCAAGACATTTTTTTTAAGAGCACGAATTGTTTGTAGATGTGGCATTTTGATATTTATTTTGTCCTGCAGGGACTGACAGACTTCAGGCTTATAAGGATCTACTTTGTCTTTTGCCTGTACCTCAAGACTAACCAACCAGAACCAGATGAAAAATGGTAGAGTAGGCCAGATATGCAATCAGTATTAAGAAGCAGAATACTTCTGAGCATGTGCTCAGCTTAGAATTTTTTAAAAACTAAGCTAGTAAGCTTCCAGTTCTTTCACCGACTAATGGCTCCCTGCAAGAGCATACTTCATTTTGGAAGCCAGCTTGGGATATGCAACCGAGAGTGAGAGCCCTTTCCATTTTTACTGCAAGTCTCTCTAGGATCTACTTGCAGATATCAATCTAGCTCCTCTCTATTTTAGATTTATTGAATGTGAGCAGCAAAATGTTTTGGGCATAATCTGTAGATCGTGGACATTTTTCTTCCAAAATGTTTTGGTATTCCAACATCATTCTTCTCTTCATGCCTTCATCAATTGGCAAACAAAGTCCATGGACAGCGAAAGCCATTATTGTTGTCAGGCATTCCTGAGACGACGATTGCTGTCTATGGTTTATTATTTCCATAATACATTTTCCTCCTGCTATTTAGTATTCCAAAAGATTTTTAAAAAGTAGCTCTGAAATATCTATTTGTCCTCTTTTTAGCCATGTCATTCAAAATTATTGTCTATGAACAGAAAAAAATACAGCCAGATAAGCTGAGAGAAGAATGTAAATAGTTAACAGGAATGAAAGCTTCTAGGTTTGTAGGATATGGACTGAGATCATCTCATGCTTTCTTCCAGTTGATATCCTGGCCTGACCTCCTTTTCTATGGCATGCACACTACTTTGAAAAAGTTATTTTCTTGGGAATGAAATTTCCAGACTCCCCCATTCTGAGAGTTGCAGTCCAAAAAAGAACCTTTCTGTAGGCATGGGAGAAGCTGGTTCTCTCACAGCTGCTGCTTCTGCTACATGCCAAAACTAGGCAAGTTCTGCTGATCTGGAAGTACTGAGCAAGCACAATGGTGCTGATGAATCCTTCTCTCTGCTGTCATGGTTTTTTGCTATTCGTCAGCACATCCCATCTTAATTAATCTTGCAGAAATCAGAATCAGCTTCAGGTGTATAATCTACTCTCAGCACATTCTGCCACGCTATGCCCTTCTCACACATTGACAATGAAAGGATTCTTACATATCTTGCCAGTGGCAGCATCTGGTTCCTCATCACCCACCTCAGGCACTATTTCATTAGGATTGAACTTTTCTCTGTGTGTGTGTGTGTGCATGTGTGTGTGTGTATCTATATTTTCATATATAACCCAGTTAACATGTCACTGCCTTTTGTCAGCTTCCTTGACTCCCATCCACTTAGATGACAGCTTTCAAATGACAACCTTTCAATCTGTAACATGCTGTAGTGTGGTTTGGGTCTTTTAAAATCCTAATTGCATTCGTACTTGTAAATCTTCTGCTTTCATCTGTGATGAGAAAAGGCAGTTGTGGTGATTCATATTGGGAATATTTTAAAGCTTACAATGTCCTTAAAGAACAAAATGCAATGCTTTTGCTTTTGTTGGTAATTTATAAGAGCACTATTTATCATTATTTGGGATGAGTCAAAGCTATCACTAAAGCACCTACCACTAAATTAGTTCACTCTAATCACCCATTTATTTTCTTGCAATACGTTACATTAATATTTTTTTTAAATAGATTTCTTCTTATGTGGAAAATTAACCCACCTAGGAGATACTTAATAGTTTAAAATTATGATTGTCCTGTCACTTGTATATGATTCTGATTTCTAGAAGACTAGAAGATTAACTAAAGTGACATGAACAATATGTTCCTAGTGCTTACTCTAATAGACATATGATTATATTGATTGATTATTGATCATTGACATTGATTATATATGTCCAGTACAAAAGAAGCAGTTGTACAAATTGGGATTTGAAAACAGGCTTACAATTCAGTATGTGATGGAATCATTGTTAGAAGTGGTCTGACTTCAGTAGAGCTTAAGACTATAAATAATTGGTAAGCAGAAGAGAAACCAGTCAAAGCTAGATGAACACTGACCTAGGGCCAGGAAAGGTCCAGCTCATCCGAAATGCTGTTCAGCCTCTTAAGAATATGTAGAATGCAACTGTCCTTCTGGTTTCTGGGTTTTTCCACTGATCCCAACTACTGCCACCAAATGTGAGGGTCCTTCCTCGGTATCTCTACCACTAAATATGAGGAATTCCACTTATCTCCACTTCTTCCACCAATGTGAGGACTTCCTCCTGTTTCACTGCTGTAGCATCAAATCTGGGAACCTTTTAGATGTAGTTCATGTGTGAGACTTTATTCATCTTTTATTCCTACCAGACATCATCAACTTTGATTAACTGCTGCCACCACAGACACTGTCTCTGAACCCAAGCTTTCCAGCGTGTAGCATCACTGGAGTCTCATTATATAACACAAAGATAATGATTTATTAAACAGAAATTAGAGAATAAAATCACAGAGTAGTGTCATATCTTAAGTAATCCTTACCCAGATTCTAACCAGTCTTTATCTCTGACCTTAACTCTCCTAACCTCTCAACTCCTAAATTCAACCAACTAATCCAACCAAATAACCCCAGCCTCAATCCCTGACCAACTGTTATACCCCAACTTTTTCAAAATCCCTTCAGACATCCCATCAGTCATCCCTCAATCCACTCTCTCACTCCTCCCAGAAGATCCTCCCCTTATTACATCTGCTATACCTTGCATAGACAACCATATTATCTTAATTCATCTAATAAATGCAACAACATTCTCCCACCAGATCCAGAACATCATGCAGCCCTTCTGATAACATGATAGTATCAGCAATATAAACAATACAGCATCTTTTGTGGATTTTGGATAATGAATAAAGAAGCACTGGATGAGTTTCCAAGGTCTAATTTTAATTTGTTCCTAGTTGCCTGAGGGAAATTCACCCAGTTTTGGGTCCCTGGCATAAATGAATAATGGCCTATAGAATATTATGAAAAAGTTGTCTCGTAGCCTCCTCTAGATTGACTAAATAAACATTGCTTAGCAAAAGTCTAGATTTTTCCCCCATTTGTCATTTTGGCATATTTTAATACTGAGTCATATTTTTAAGCTGCTGTACTTTGTCAGCTGATACAGTGTGCAGTCCTCTCTATTTTGTCTCTGCAAAGATGGCTATGAAAAATTGGATTCTATCAAATTTTCATGTGGCTTATTCAGCAAGACCTGTAATGCCTGGTAGCTGTACAATCACTTTGCTCGTCTCAAATATGCATTATGGATGAATTTACATTTATTCTAACAGCACTGAGAGTTGAGATGACATAAATATGTCCTATCGGTAAAATTTGCCCACTTCTACACATAAACACACATGAAACATGTACGAGATTGTGCAGTCTTTCCCAATAATAATTAGCAGACTAAAACTTTTGTTTTGTTTTGTATCATCAGATGAAACTAAAACACTAATCCTTTTTATTAAATAGTTCCATTCCCACTGAAGACTAATTCAAATAACCACTGCGAGAGTGAGTGATGTTTCACACATTTTTCCATTAACAGTTTCTCTTGCGTAGTATTACAAGTCATTACATCCTTATTTATATAAGGGTGCCATAATTTATCAGTGTCCATGTCTAATTGAAATATACCCTGGCTTTATATACAGTTCTAACATTTTCACAGGTAAGTTTTTGTGATGGCAGACAAAAGCAGTTAAATTAACTCTAAATTGTGTATCATGACTTCCAGATTCATGAGGAAGTTTTAGAAATGATGTGGCTTAACACTGAAAGGCTCTGTTCTTAGTTTTAAGTCATTCTTCCTTTGATAGGTGGGGACTGGTAGTGGTGGGATTTGCTGCTCTCCTTCAAGCTCCAAATTATCATGAGGCAATCCTGGGATGTTTGCTATTATCACTTTCGTATTACCCAATTGTAACACTATGATTCCACTTTAACTTCAGTGGAATCTCCTGTGGAACCCCGGTATTTATATTTTGGTGAACCATTAGAGCTGTCTGGGAGAGAATTCGAAACACATCACAGAGAGGGAGCCCTCTCTGTGGCTTCTCCCATACTTTGGAAATCCTATTCTAGGGAGGCTGAGATAGGCCCTTTTCACACGTTACCTGTTTGCGCAGCTGGGGGGGGGCGTCTCACGTGAAAAGCCTCAGCAGGAATGCTGCCGCTTCCTTGCTGCTTGAGTTCCGCAGCACTTCCTGGTTGCGCGAGCGTCTCGTGAGCACCCCGGCCCTTCCTACCACAGCACAACCTGGGAATTGTAGGCTAGCACTGCGGCAGGAAGCACGACCGGCCTGGCTCCCGACGCACCACACAGCAGGTAAGTGCGTGTGGGCCCCAGGAGCATTGCGCGACTGCGCACCATTTTTGGCTTAAAGTCAAAAATAAAAAGGTGCGCATCCACTCTGCGTCCGGCTCTTGAGTGTCGCGTAAATGGGATGTGCGTTGTACAGACCGCTGCTCCCATTTACGAGACACTCAAGGGGCCCTCTCACAAAAGAAACTGCGTGCGAAAAGGGCCATAGTTCCCTTCTTGTTCTCTTTTGGCTGGCAAGTAAAAACTTTCCTATTCTGTCAGGCTTTTAGGAATTGACTGTGATAGGCTTCTAATAGTGTGGTGTGCTGTTTTATTGAACTTTTTAATATTCTCTTTTAATTAATTTCAATTTTTTAATTCTATAGATTATTTAATTGATTTTAAAGTATATATATTGGTTTGTGTGTATGTGTATCTATTTTTTTATAGTTTTTAATTTGTGCTGGCTGTAGTAAATTGTATGCTGTTTTGAATCCCATCATTAGGAAAAAGGTGGGATGTAAATGAATAATAACTACTAACACCAATGCCACCATCACCACTACTACAAATCCCAGGATACATAGGGTGGCTCCATGATAGTTAAGGTGGTGTACAACTGCTGTGATTGCATGGTGTGAACAGGATAGTAAGACTATAAAGCAAGAAATGTGATTTGTTTTGTCACTTGATGGCATGCAAAGGTTCTTTTATATATGCTGCCCCCCACCCCAGGTTCTGGGAAAGGAAGATTAAAGCATGGGCAAAAGACATGGGTCTGTTCCCTTCCCTCTGCCTGCTACATTTAGGGATAAAAGATACTTTATTCATCAGGTTTTATTCCTAAACTGGCAAATATTTTATTTGTTTAGCAATATGTACATACTGTACACCACCTTAACTTAACTAATTGGCCATAAGTGGGAAGGAAAGGGAAGATTTGTTATCTCCTGGCATAGGTCAGCCCATAACACAGTGGCATAGGTAACATTTATATATTGATTTAAACCAGGCTGGGAATTGTGTGACCTTCCAGATGTTGTTACACTGCAGCTCTCAACATTCCTCACCACTGACCATCCTGGGTAGGACTGATGGAAGGTGCACTTCAACAGTATCTGGAGAGCCATGAAGTGTTACTCTGATTTCATCTAACCAGCCAGAATCTTAGGTTACAGGTCATAAACTGTCCTTAATTATGCTGCCTGTACTGGGCATCACCTATGCATATCATTGGGGCAGGAATTTAATGCATTAGTTTTCTCCAACCTGGTACCCTCTAGGTGTGTTGGACTAAAGCCCCCTTTTATCCTTGTGGGAAATATTATAATACAGGATTGTGGTTTTGCCCTTAGCTGCATTCTGAGAGGGCTTGCATGTGGAGAACATCAATTTACTTCCTGTTTGTGTAGCATATTCCCCAGCTCAGGATGTGATACTCCCTTGCTGTGTTGGAGAGGAAACTTGCACTGTATGAGAAAAAGAATGCCCATATAAATTGTCTTGTTCTGTGGGAATTGTATGGTAGAAGAGCGGTATGTGATTGTATAAGTGCAAGAAGACACTGTGTAAGTCTCAGAATGATTTCATATACAAGACTGGGGCCATTTCTGCACTACACTCTTATAGCGCGATTATTCCACTTTCAACATCCTGTGGAATCCTGGGGTTTGCAGTTTCGGGGGGGGCCACCCCAGGATTCCACAGGATGTTGAAAGTGGAATAATCGCGCTATAAGAGTGTAGTGTGGAAATGGCCTGGAAGTCAGAGACTCTCAAGAGCCACAGCCAGCCAAAATAGACAGTACTGATCTAGAGGGTGGTTCCTCTGCTGCCACAACTGTTGGCCTTTCCAGCAAGCCTGCCAGGCCCCATAGACCTTACTCGGAAGGGTCTTTCGTCCAAAGAAGACAAACAGGCAGGTTGGCTATGGGTGTGTCCTTTGCTGTCACATCATGGGTTGTATCTACACCCATGCCACCCAGGACATGCACCCTTGCAGCTATGTTTTTGGGATTAAGTGGTGGAGGGATGAGGCTGAGGAAGGAAGCAGCATTGAGGGTAAGTAGAAAAAGTGTGAGGAATGGCATTGTGGGAAAAGGTGAAAACACAGGCAGTGGCTTGAGGTGAGTGGGGTGGGAGAACAGGGGCAGGAGCAAGACAGAACAGCATGTATCTTCTTACTCTAGGTAGAAGGCTACGTTGTGGCAGCTGGGCATACAGGTTTGAGCGGGATGGAGCTATTGTTCCAAATAAAGTCACATTTTCCTTAAAACGTTAGTACAGATAGTATTTGGTTGTTCTTGATAGTCACTTGGTGGGGGAGATAATTGGGCAACTCCTAGGAACAAAAGAATAAAAGGACAAAAGAGGACAAAAGAATAAAAAAGTTTCTGTCCATCTCTTTTGTTAAAATGGTTCCATCTAGAAGTCAATTAATATCACCTCCTTGCTAGCATGAAATGGACATGAAATTGTTTGAATCAAAGTATCTGGATTGTCTCCAAGAAATAAGTCTTGGCTCGCTGTGAACAGTGCATTGTGAACATGTGCTATTAATAATGCTGTATGAGTTAATCTCCGAGGTCACATGATATTGCTCATTCTTTGATTGAAAGATCAGCCAAAACAGCGTGAGCTGAAACCTTCTATTTCAAGGGAAGATAAATGAAAGCGGGCAATTTGCTTTTACCTATTACTTCAGCTCTCTCTCTTCACACACAAAACCACTTGTGAGCACTGACTTAAGGGAATGTTGTGGACTTGCACACAGCAGAACTAAAACAGAAGCAGAATCTGGTGAAGGTTTGCTTAAAACGGTTTCTGTGTTTCACTAGTCTGTGCTTTTCATAAAAGAGGCCAGTTTTGCATGGTTTCCAAACCACTGTTGTTGATAACATGAAAAAGAAAATAACTTACTGAGGCCTGAATAGAATTTGTAGAGTTTGCTATCAAAGGGAAATCAGTTAACAGTATACATTTATTACTTTTGGAATCCTTTTAACTATGGGATTTACCCATTCATGAAATACATGAGCCAGTCAGTAGTCAGTACAGAAAGATAAGTTAAAAGATGCAGTTACAGGCATGAAGGAAATATAGAGGATAGCATCTTAGGCTTAGCAAAAGTGTGGGAGATCTCCTACAAAACTTTTCCAAAATGTTTGGACTAAGTTCTCAGGTTATAGTCAAGTTAGGAGAAGGCAGTGACTTATTTTTGAGAAATGAAAGGAGCAAAAGAAGAAAGGAACTTCTGGGGTGTACTAGAAACAAGAAGCAGTTTACTAATCCCTATTCCATTTAGAATATGGCAGATTTCTCCCCCTCCCTGCATACCAACATGATGTAATGGTTTGAGCGTTGGACTACAACTCTGGAGACCAGTGTTTGATTCCTCACTTGGCCACGGAAACCCTTGGGTGCATCACATACCTTCAGCCCAGAAAACCCCATGATAGGTTCACCTTAGGGTTGCCATAAGTCAGAAGTTACTTCAAGGCAAACAACAACAGCAGCAGCAGCATTTTCTTTTAAGGCCCTTTAGATAGTTTAGATCTCCAGATTTTTTGGACTGCAACTGGTACAGTTCCTTCCCATTGACCCTGATGCCTGGGGCTGATGGGAAATGTATTCAAGAACATCTGGAGGAGGGGCAAATGTTTCTTACAGTTCCTTTGGGGGAACTTGAATAAGTTGCATGGTGAGACAGTTTAAAATTTTTGACAGTGTAAGGTTCGGATAAGTTGACTATGGGCTCAGGAACTGCAAATGTTTCTTTTCAAAATCGCCAGTTCAAAAGTTTGGTGTCATCAGACTCACAGGTGGCAAGAAGGTTCAGATGTTTCTTTTCTGTCAACCCTGCCAAATCTTCTATGCCAACTTTTTCTTTTCTCTAAATGTTACCTTATAGCAGTGGCAAGAAAGTTGTATGTTTGCTTCACTAGGCATTGCCTGCATTCACTGTAACTACCACCAGGTAAATTGGAGGCTGATTTGGGAGACTTGGCAGAGGGATGAGCCATCCCAATGGTATTCAGGAGTTAAGAAGCAGGGGAATTAATTTCCACACACTTTGGCCAAGGTTCTAGAGCATCAAATTCCATGTGGAATGAACTGTGGACAGTTTGACTGTTTGACCACTTGTGCATGGCAATATCCAATGCCACCTTTCCAAGTGGAAAAGCAGCAGCCATGGCAATAACAAACTTGCATGCTATCACCAAAGGGGGAAAAGATACCTCCCGCTGAAGGCTAGCTGTTTGTAGAGCAGCCTTTACTGCCAGTGGCTAGCTTTGGGGGTTCCTATAAGCCAAGCCACTAATGAGAGGAATGGCTAGGGAGATCACTGGTCACAAAGGTCACAAAGGCCACAAAGAAAAACACCTAAGAGCTAGGCAATGATGATTAATCAAATCACTGAAGAAGGAGGTAGTGGGGAACCTAGCCTATTTGACACCCAGGGAGGAATAATAAACCCACTCACTCTGCTATGGAAAAAAATTATTTTCAGTAACAATCATGAACACAAAATAATAATTAAACACATGTTGAGGAATGTTGGGAGCTGCAATTCAGCCACATCTGGGGGGGTTGCATGATTCTCATCCCTGATGCATGTAAACCCGGGATTAATAAATGAGTGTGACTTGCAGTAAACCTATGGCTGATAAGCTGGACTGAGAGTAACAGAGCTGGTGCCTGCTGTGGCAGCTGCTGAATACCAGGTACAAACTTTGCAGGCAGGTGTGGTGGCTGTGAGGAGCCTCTGCCTCATCTGAAGGGTAGCCAGCTGAACAAATGGAAGTATGATGGCTGAAGGATGCTAGCCTCCCCTCCACACTCTTACCTGTTGTTAGCAATGAATCCCAGAAAGCTGTTGCCACAACAAGGAACCACATCCTCTTGGGGCTGTCACAGAGTGGATGGCATCCAGGTGCTGAGCGAGGAGAGAGTATGGAAGGTCTCGGATATGACAAGAGTTGTGTGATACCAATGCCACTAGGGAAGTTGCATACCTCTACTTCCTCATCATTGTGCTGGTGCCACCAACACTGCTGTGGCTGCGGCTGCTACTGCAGAGAGAAGTGCTGGGCAACAGATGATGCCTGTATTGTCGTTGCCAGCAGAACCCTCTTTCTTCTTTCCCTCCCACATTTGTCCTTGGGGACAATGCACTCTGTTACTGCCTATACAGAACAATAAGTGCCTGTACTCCCACTGCCCTGTCCTTGGTACCGCACTGGAAAGAGAGACCTTCTAGTTCTGTGCAGTCACATGGGGACAGGAGGTGGGGAAGCGGGTTGCCCAGGGTGGCAGTGTTTTTTGGCTACGCACCCTGGCCATGCCCCACGCTCCCTGGCTATGCCCCCATTCACTGCAGCCCCCTCACACACAGTGGCCACACCCCTTGTTCTGTAGCCCCACCCCCCTCCCACCCTGCCTCCCCACATGCCAAGCTGGCTCTGTGTGTGCACGAAATGTTTCAGCATAACATCCAGCAGAGGAACATTGGCAGGGCATCCTGTTCCACTACAACAGCAGAGGAACTTGGCCTATGGTTGTAATTCTTTGCCTTTATTATTCTTGCAGGGAGGAGTTAAAAACTGCAGAAGTTTTTATCTGTACTAGTTTAGAGGAGGTTTTGCATAAATTTTTTTGGAAGATTTTTCACAGTTTGGGACTTTTGGGCAAAACTTTTATAGGCTGGGGATTTTCTACAAAATAATCTGTGTTCTATGCAATACAGTTTGCTGCTGCTGAAGAAAACATTGGTCTTCTTGCTCTTGCACAGTGACCAAAAAAAATAAAAAAAAAAATCTTGTGGTCAAGGACAATTTTTTCAAGGACAAAAAAGGGAGTAAATATTCTTTATATCTTTATCTTATGCAATTTCACATTTCACATTTCTCTGATATCACTAATAGATGCTAATGATACAAATCTACTAGGATTGAAAGAGTTAAGCATTTTATAAGCCTCTGTGGAGTAGTTGTATTTCTGATATTATGTGAAGATATGTCACGTTGCACTCATGTGTATCTTAACAAGAAGGTAAAATGGAATTCTAAACTTCACAGATTCTTGACTGCTTCAGACCTGCCACTGAACTGTGGCTTGTTCAATGAGGCATATTGTTTGAGGACAGGGAAATTAAAAAGTGCCCATACACATCTGTGTTTTCTTTGAGGCATGTCATGAAAATAGCCATTTTAGGAAGATCATAAAAAGCTTACCCATCTGCCCATTTTATGTGCATAGGGACTCTGAGCTCTGGCATTTCAATGATTGATGCTGTAACATAAAGACTACATAATAATATATGTAGTTTTGGATGGTGAAAATCCATCATAAGCATAGATTTGCATTACCTATTTCTGTTCTGTGATGTTAAGGCTCTCTTGAGTAATGTTGTGACTTTTCATTTGTTATTCTAAAGTTTGTCTCTATAGCGATATGATTTACTTGAAATAGATATGGGCAGATTGTGTCATGTAAACAGAGAAATCTGATATATCACCCATTTGGAGGTCCTTGGGTAAATGCAGTTGCAGGATTCTCTTAGTGTTATGAGGTTAGCAAAATATCTAGCACACCTGAAGTTTTAAACCATTGGACGACAGTTAAAATTTTATATGTTGAATTTTCCTACATGCTTGCCAGCTTATCTGTACACTGCTATATGTGTGGGGTGGTAACTTTTGATACTTGCCTATTGAAATGTGGAGACAAAAACAGGACCAATACGAGGATAGTTTTCATATTGTTTTATTGTTAAAGTCTGCATTAGCAATCATGGGCTTGATTTAATTGTCTCTTACCATAAATCCCTAAAACGTAGCAATAGAAAACTTGCAAGGGAAGAAGGGGCAAGCTCCACTGATGTGTTATGAGAAATCATAGAAGCCTGCTGGGCAGAGGAACAGATCCATAGCACTGCCTTCCAAATGTGCAGGATTCTGACTCAGCTTGGAAAAAAGAGATTTGTTTTGTGTTTTTGGACTGCAGTTTCCAGAACAACAAGCTTTAGTTAAAAGTAAAACTTGTACATATGTAAAGTGCATTGAACATGTTGAGATTTTCATCTGAGCAGGCATGTAAGGGAGTGTTCTCTGTGCCTGTTTCTTGCAGCTTCCTTTGGGAGGGATGTGTAAGAATCTGTGGACAAAGTCTAGTGGCTATGATCTAGAGACTGAATTAAATATTTTTGAAAATTTCCTTTTTGGCAGATCTTCATAGCAGACCCCTTCTTTTTAAATCTGAAGGGCTGGTCTAAGCATAACTAAAAAGGAAAGAAGTCTTTTTTTAAAAAAAGGTGAGGCTGCAGTCTTTTACATAATTAGCTGGATTCAGTGAGACTTATTTCTGAATAAAAATATATAAGATTGCTTTGTAAACTCGTTAAATACATTTTCCCAAGAAGCTATAAATCTATGTAATATTACTGTGCTATGAAAACACTAAATGGCTGCAGGTCCCCTTGGTATTTTTGTGTGTGTTGAAATATAACAATACCTCTCCTGGAAGATATTATCTCGATATATGTTACACTTCAAAAAAATGGCAATGATGCTGAAAAATTACTTAATGGTGTACATGAGACTTTGCAGATGCATTTGACTTAACAGTATGTTGCCCTGCATAGTTATTTCTGCACCATTCAAAATGAACTGCTGAGTACAATATAAGGAAATTAATTTGTCTTATCAAGTAATTTCATTTTTTTGCAGTTGCTTCTCTAGCTTCTCTCTGAAGCAGGACTTTAATGTTTAAAACTTTTATTGTTTTTTAACTGCTGGTGATAGTTCACAGTGATGCTCTGTTAGTGTAGCAATATTTTCTCTTGTTATATCGCTGCATTTTCTATGAGGTTATATAAAAGAGACATAACTGCCACTGTGTGACCAAAGCTAAATGTTGTCATTGCCACAGTGGGTTTATTTTCTGAAATCAGATTTTTTATTTTCTTGGTACATACTCATTTTGAAGTTACAGGCTTTTTGCCCGTGGCCTCTCATTGAAAATCAAACTCCTCCAAGAGTGAATTTAAGATAAAAAAAGTGTCACGTTTGCCTTTCTTTTCTTTTTTTTCCTTTCCCCCCTTCTTTCTTTCTTTTTTTGGAAGGGGAAAATTCTAGGAATGTCTCTAAGCCTTTGTTGTCATATGGTTAATTATTTATATCTGTAGTTATTATTTGATGGCATACACACTTTGACTTCAAACTGGAATTTCATATCCCTCCCCTGTAGCTCTATGAACCAAGATGTTTGTGAAGGGAATTAAAGTAAAGGCTGAGGGGGAGACTCTCAAACACTATTAAAGTCAGTAACAAAAATCATGTAATTCAGTGAAATACAATATCACTGAGTTATAGAAACATCATAAAGTATCCTAGTTATGTCCAAGGTCTCATTTCAGAGAATCATAAAGTTGGAAGGAACTGCAAGAACTATGGCCATTTCCACACTACACTGTTATAGTGCTATTATTCCACTTTCAACATCCTATGGAATCCTGGGGTTTGCAATTTGGGGAGGGGCCTATAGAATCCTCAGCCAGAGAGCACTTTGGCCTCAGTAAACTACAAACCCCAGGATTACACAGAATGTTGAAAGTGGAATAATAGCACTACAACAGTGTAGGGCAAAAAATGGCTTATCTTGTCCAGCACTTCACCACTCAGGAGTATGTAGCTTTAAGCATGTTTGGGAGATGGCCATCCAATCCTTGTTTAGAGATCTCCAAAGAAGGTGATTGATACTGCCACCCTCTGAGGCAAGCTAGTCCATTCTCAAACAGCTCTTAGGGTCAACAAGCTCTTCCTAATGTTTAGGCAGAATCTTTTTGTTTGCCTTGTAATTTGAATCCAGCTTGGCTCACCTTCCACTTGACATTCTTCAGGTATTTAAAGGTGGCTATCATATCACCTCTCAATGCTCTCTTCTCCAAGCTTAAACAAACCCAACTCCTTAAGCCCATTCTGCGTAAGGCTTGGTTTTCATCCTCTGGATATATTCCAGCTTGTTAATATGCTTTCTGAACTGTGGTCAGCTGGATGCAGTATTCTAGATGAAGTCTAAGAACAAAAAAATAGAGTGGTATTTTGATATTCAACTATTCCTATTCCTATTCCCACTTTTGTTGATATATACTTCTTTTGATGCAGCCTAGAATTGCATTGGCTTTTTGTTCACCACATCATATTATTGACTCACATTTAGCTTGTGGTCTGTTTAAAACCCCTAGATCCTTTTCACATGTACTGTTGTCAAATACATGTTATATTTGTGTATTTTGTTTTTGTGCTTAAAAATAATATTTAACATGTCCACATTGAAACTGCTCCTGTCATCTGGAGTATTAGCTGCTCCCTAATTTGTTATCAGCTGCAAATTTGATCATCATGCCTTGTGATCCCTCATCCAAGTCATTTATAATGACGCTGACAGGGTGACAGGTGGGAACACCTGGAGAACCTACAGCAGATTTTCCTAAGCAGCCTTTAACAGCATAGGCCAACAGCACAAGTAACATGCAAACACATGCACTTTTTTTTCATCCTGAGATTCTTCCTCCCTTCCTGGAGGACCGAAGAAGAACTCTAGGTGCTGAAATCTGGAATCTCTAGGGGCACTGGGGCCATGTTTATGGCCTGAGCCAACATGCAGTAACTTGGACAATCCTAACCTTGTTAGCATTAAGTGATTTTAGGAATGAATATCCTCCTCAGGTTATGTTGCTCTGGTGATGAAAAGTCCATAATAATCCTAGGAAAGTTTTCATACATATCTGGAATCCCTACTGTTGTTTTTAAAGTACACTGAGTCACATCCAATACACAGGGTTGTTCCATGAAGGAAAGGAGGATTGTGTGTGTGGTAGGGTCCTTTGTAGTGGAAGAAGTCCTCTGGAGAACATAGCATTCCTTTGATTTGTGGAGGAGCAACATTGCAGGGAACCCATTTTCTTAGGAAGATGTGTCCCCTTACTCACTTCCTAGGGCCACTTATATAAATCGTATTTACAGTTTGGACCATGGAAACAAAGATCAAAAATCTTGAAAGGCATTTGATTTATAATCTACTTTTCCCCGAAAACAGACCCAAGGTGACTCACAGTAAGATTAAGGTATACATAAGACAGGTAGGTTTAGCAACTAGCTAAAATGACTTCTGTATGGGATTTTCTAAGCTGCAGACCTAATATTTATTTCTTTGCATCATGTGGAGTTTCTCCACACAGGTGTGAGCTACATATCGAGAAACTGCCAGGTGGGATTTGGGTTATCCTGGCAAACATTGTATATGTACAAATTATGGTAATAACCCGAAAGGTAGTCTGAGTGTGCCTCACTTATTCATGACCCATTTTCAGGTAGTTCTTGATGCTGATGTTTAAATTAATGTGATGGGATACGGTAGATATCAAAGCAAGAGTCCCAAACTAGACAATTTAGTATGTGAACCATATTGAAACAGACTGGTCAAACTAATCACAGTTAAAATCCTACTGATTTCAGTGGAATTTAAGTATGACTAGGGTTTTTTGGTTGAAGCCAGTGAGTACTCAAAAGCCTTTTGTAAAATCATGGCAGTATTAATTTCCCTTAGGATTAGACTTCAGACACAAAATGGTATTGTTTAACTGATAAGAATATATATATAGTCTCAAGTAATGCAAGAGGAAGAGGAATTTTGTAGATAAGAAATAGTAAGGAGATCCAGGAGATTATTTCAAGTAGCCTGATTTTATTTTTAAATTAAAGTTTAGAAAAAAGTTACTAAAGTGTAATAATATCTTAAAGCCAAGAGAGACATGTTATATAAGAGGCCAAAAAAAATCAGCTTAAATGGGTTTCTACCAATGATTAGGGTGATTAATTATTACTATAAAAATGAATAGCATTTCCTTTTCCTTCTCTGTAATTTTTAGTACATTGAATTGGGATGGCTGCCCCAAATTAAACCAAATCTGGACTATGATTAGATTCCCCCAAAGTTCCTTACACTTAGATTTTTCCCCATATTACTTCTGATGTCTACCAGCTGGTATAAACAAGAGAGGTATGCTGTAAATGTATTTCCTAGAGACTGTATGTGCCTTGAAAAATAATGACACTGTCAGCTGCTATAGTAGACCTAGTCAGTAAGACCTAGCCCCAATCCCACGACGGTTGTAAACACCACATTTTCCAAATGGTTATCACATTGCAGTTGTTGTCTATTTAAACTTCTATCAGCAGCGAAACAGTGAACACAATTTGGCACTTAGGACCCACATTCTTTGTTGTGAGAGGCAGAATGTGTGGTATAAGCAGTTATTTTTAAAAATGATTTTTCTCACATGAAGAAGTGTGAATTAACGTGTGTGTGTGTGTGTATTTCTTCCAGCTTTACTTCCTATGGAAAATGAACAATTTTTAAATCTTGTTTTCCCATCTTATATTTACTGGATTGAATCCAGAGATTCATGAAAAAACACTGCATCCATGTGATAGAGCTGATAAGGCATAGGTGACAGTATGATCAAAGGGATCAAAAATGCTTCTGATGCATAGGCAGCAACATCTCTGATAATAACTCTGATATCTGTGGATAAACATGATAAGACTTGCACTTTTGGACCAGTAGTAATCCTTTCTTGTTTATTTATTCTACAACTCATGAAATCAATTCATTTCTAAATCCTCATTGACCCAGGAAATATCTGTTAAACATATATTAACTACTGCAAAGGGCTACTTGAGGTTACATGGAAGACTGTTCTTGGAACCCACCATTTGGCTGGAGGGGAGGAAGATTTTTTGTTTAGCTAAATAAACATTTTGGTGAAACAACATAGCCCAACTAGTGCTCCTTCCCCTTCTACTAGCAAAAGCAGACACAAAGAGAAATGACCCCCAAAATGAGTGGGAATGACACAATATTACTTCCTATCTCCCAAAATGGCAGCCAAGATGGAAGTCCCATATGGTTTGGTGGAACCCTTTCGGTTCTGAAACGTGCCCACTCTGATTTATAAACATGACAGACCTCAGAAACGATAAACTCCCAGAATCCCTTAACCAGAATGGCCAATGGCCATGTTGGCAAAGGGTTTATGAGAATCACAACCTCAAAAGGGAACATTTCAGAGCTTTAAGAACTGGTGAAATAAATTTATCCCATAGGCAAATCTACCTCTCAAAGTTTTCTGACTGCTTACATCATACTGTCCAAATCAACAGTCTGATTTAAGGCGTACCTTTTTTAATTAAGATTCCAAATGGTCACTACATGGCCATCTATAGCTTGCTTTTCCTTCCTTCCTTCCTTCCTTCCTTCCTTCCTTCCTTCCTTCCTTCCGTTTATATAAATACTTTTCACACTAGGGGTCCTAGGCAGAGGGGACTACTAAATACAAATCTGATTTTGCAGTTACCCCAGAGAATGGAAGAGTGAAAAACAGATAAAGACAGAAGTGTACTGTCGTTAGCAGTCTTCTAATAGTGACAAAATGTTCTGCTGATTGGTCTAAGTTCTAAGTTCTAGAAATTTACTGTGTGGGAAGAGTAATATTTTGAGAGCAACACTGGGAAATATATTATCTTCTGAAACCCACTGGCCAAAGAAAATCCACAGATTTTTTGGTCATCACAGATTGTATGATGGAAATGCATTAAGCATATTGCAACAGAGAGGCCCGGTGGGTTCTCTTTATTCACGCTGCAGTTTAGGTTTTGTGATTGAGCAGTTTTGCATTTGTTCACCTTGGAATTCTAGAGCCCTTGCAGAGCACCCCCTCTGATTATCTCTACCATTTCACGCCACTCCACTTAGTCACACATCATTACAAGGAAGAGTTAGGAGTTAACTGTCTGTTTTGACTGGAATGTCATTGCCACTTGATATCTGTTGGCTGATGTGAGAAAAGCTCATTATCTGATGCCTAGTGCCCAGTGAGGCAGGTATCCACTTCACAGCACAAAAAGTACCTTCACAATTGGCAGTAATTAGTATTCTTTTTGGCAGTGTAACAAGACAGACAGAAAATCAAATGGAAGCACAGTCTTGATGTCTCTGCATGTCATGCTGCAGGGAGTCTACACCAGGGCCATGTGGCTAAGCTTCAATCTTCTTTGCCCATGTTGTACCTTCTTATGCTACAGAGGTCTTTTGAATGTTTCCACATGCAAAGAAACTCTCCTTGTTATTAAAAAAAAAACCAAGCACTGAAACTATTGAAGTACTCACTGTATGTATGTGTGTGTGTGTGTATATATATATAATTATTATTTATTTGTATCCCGCCTCTCCATATGGATCGAGGCGGCGAACAACTTACAAATACCATGTATTTCAAAACATTTTCTATACATGCCCCCAACAAGCTGGGTACTCATTTTACTGACCTGCAAAAGGATGGAAGGCTGAGTCAACCTTGGAGCCGGGCAGGATCGAACTCACAACTTTGTGGCTTGCAGTACTGGCATTTAACCACTGCACCACCAGGGCTCCCTGTTTGTTATAACTCCTTGAAGCCCACTCCCAATGGAAATGAAATGCTTCAAGAGACAAATTGGTGTTTTTTCTGTATTCAGTTGAACCCAGTTGAAACCAGTTTGAGTCCTGGAGTCAATCCTTAAAAAAAAAAAAAAAAAAAAGGCTTGATCAGTTTATGATGCCTTGTAGCTAGTGAAACTGTAGTGAAGCAGTAACATAATAGTGTGTTTTCAGTTAAATTGTGCAATTTATCCCACTCTGTTCCACTGATGGTGCTCCACCATACTTTCATTGGAGTTCTTGCATTCTACAGTGGCATGGAGATTCATGGGAAAGAATGCAAGAACTCTAATGAAAGTATGGTGGAGCACCATCAGTGGTGTCACAGGATGTTTTTTTCAGGGAAAGGAGTGGCATGGTAAATTTCTTTGGTGGCATTGGGTGCTCTAAATAAAGACTGGAATGGATGGGAGTCCCAGAAACTGATAGCCTTCTGAGAAAGGTTATCTGTTAGAAGAGACTCTAGATTGCTCAGTTACTCAGTTTGCACTTAATAAGGTGAACATTCGTGTAGAATTAAAAAGAATAGCGTTCTTCCACTTGCTGGGGAGAAGTTTTGCTGCTTGTGGAGAGGCAGAGTGGCAGAGTGCCATGTTTTAAAAGACTAGAATTTTTATACTCTGTGTCTCTGGGCCATACCTTTAGTCAGGAGAGAAGAGAAATTATGTGAGGGTCATGCAATTGACTTTCTGACTCTTGCACATTATTCATGTTGTTCTTTTAAGTCTCCCTTCGTTAATTCAGAAGTAATTCAGATTGTAAATTTTGTTTGAGATTGCTTCTGGTCCATTACCCTGAATTCAAGAAAGATAGAAAAGTTTGGCTTTGTCCCTGAGAGAAGAGAAGCTGCAAGTCACATAGATTGGCAGGAAGGAGCAGAAAAAGGAAACCACATGCACGAGAGGTATACTATGAAGTTTTCTGTTTCAGTGAATCAGTGTTTAAAGGCTTGAAACAAATGCTGATGGTTTTTCATTCCATTTTACCAGATGCTACTGAGAGTGTGCAATATGTTCATATTGTTGAAATTCCTGTGCATTTTGTAAAGCTACCCAGAACCACAGATTTTGAACAATTTCTTTCATTATCTATAATGTTGAATGTTAAATTGTTTATCTTTTTAGAGTCTAGGATGTTACTTTTACCTCTGGCATTTCTATCTTTCTTGAAAAAATGCTCTTGAATTGTGATTCAAACATTGCTTGGGTACATCTATTGTTTGAATTGTAGTATGTGAACCTAGCTCTTGAGAGATTAGTGAAATCCAGAATTGTAAAAAAGGCTCAGAATTGCATGACTGTATGCTAAATATTTGAACAACCCTTACAGGCTAATCCTGAAAGCAGCTTAACACTCTACATTTTGTACTGTGTTACGGATATCCTAGTCCAAATTACAGATTTAAAAGGAATGGGCTTCATTTCATTTGATTGACTGCCAGCAGGGTTTAGAATAATGAAGAGGATGAGGAATGACAGACAGTAAAGCATTCACGATGATAATTGGATAAGGTCCTTGAATGGATATGGTCCAGTTTTATCAATTTCTGTAATGAGTTTTTAAATTGTTTTTGCCATTCAAATACAATGGAGATAGTAATAGTTAATTTTATGTGTTTATATTTTAATGATACGATGAGCAGTGTGTTTCACCTCTTCTTGTATTCCTGAATGGCCTTTGATTTGGATTTGGGTTACTCCAGATTACGTATCATTGTGAAGGATGTACATGGATATATAAATCACTGTTTCCCCTTCTATTGTTAGGGAATGTGATGATTTCCTAATCCATGCTTCTTTGTATTTTGATGAGAAATTTCTTTACCCATTTTGGGCTGCTTGTGACTTTTTAGAGTAGCTGTAATCCTCTGCAAATGTAAACATGAGAAGGTGTGCTAAGTCACAAAATCTCTGAACATGGCTATACTGTGTGTTGGATGAAAGAGTCTCATTCAGACTGGACTGCGGATAGGATCGACACTTGATCTCTGCAGCACATGCTAAGCTTGCCTTTCAGCATATGAAGAGCTGTTTTTAATAAAGTGGTCAGACTTTATGTTGTACTGGTAGCTTATGTAAGGATTTGCTGAACTTGACATTTGAGTGTAATGAAAGTTGTGTAATTTAGCTTTTGGTCAAGCTCTCCGAAAACATGGTGAGCTCAGAATGATGCATAGTAGGGCCAATTAACAACATAATCGCAGGGATGTTATAGCAGCCCTGCAGTCAGGATGATAGTCACAGATGTTTAGGATCACTTGCCAAGTTCATCATTTGGGTCTACTGGATTGCAAGATATGAAAGTATTATCTAAATAAATCAGCATATTAGTGCATCAAACACTCTAGACTGGGGTAGGCATCACAACCCAATCCTGTTTTCATTTTGTGGTTTAGGAAAGAACCCTTAATGCATGATTTTCTTGGTTGAACATCACAAGAAAATTGTGAGATTAAAAAAAATATGCTTATCTAAGCAATACAGAGGAAGAAAGGAGCAGAGCAGGTGGGTTGAGTGTGGTAGGAACACTGCTTCTACCCTGTCCTGTAAGCCATGGAATATGAGACTGGAACTGCAGCAGTGGGGTCATAGTAAGCTTTATGTGTGAAATTGCTTTAAGTGTTCGGCTAGGTGACAGGGAATATGGAAGATTCACAAGCATGTATTAATCAACATGATTAACCACCTTATTTTGTAGGAACAGGTGGGACTTGCAAAATGTTTATTGTCTGTATTATGTATGCAACACATGGCTTGTATATGAATTGCATGGGATAACATCATAAACATTTTTTCACTAAAACTTTCCTTTCTGGTAGTATAGTCAATAGGCTGAAGGCTTGTATGCTCTCTAAATATTTGTTGTGATGATATATTAACACTCAGATTGCAAGTAGCAAGAGGAGATGGCACTGTTTCTTGAAATGACAATATAAGTGTTTGCCAAAATCCCTTCCATAAATCAGCTCGCCCAGCTGTAAATTATAAACACATGCACCACATTACTGAACAGTGGCTTTGATCAGCATTTGCACTTCCTTCTGCTTGTTTGCGGTTGTTCTTTCAAGGTCATTGGAATAGACTGCATCTTGAAATCTAAATCTTCACTCAGCTTCCTCTGTTCTTCATTTTAGACATGTATTTTCTCCTGTGGCAAAAGGAAGGTAAAAGAGAAAAGACAATTGTTTGCTTCTTTTTCTCAAAGTGAATTGCACCTTGGTATTTTATGTTACTTTTGCTTTGTTTTGGAACAACAAAACCCCTCAACAAGTTAGGACAAAAGACACCCCCCCATGCACCTTTATTTGCATGTATATGTAGATAGCCAGTCTGCATTTGTGGGGAATGTCCTTTAATTTCCTGTCAGTTGCAGCCTCCTGTACCCCATTGTAAGCTGCTCTGGAGAACCTAGACCTTCAGAAGCAACATTTGATGAGTTGCAAGAAGTGAATGCAGGAAATGGTAACCAGAGTTTTGATGCTCAATTGGAACTACTGAATGTTACCAAGGAAAACTTTTTGCACTGTTCATCATTACATAGAAGGATAAGCAGTTACCTATATATTCTCTCCACTGTGGCAAAATACAAAGCTCTTTGTGCAGTCTCTCTCACTCTAAGAAGTCTTTGGGCAAATTATTCTGCACAGAAATATGCATGTTTTTTCTGCTTTAAAAACCCAAATCCTATGCATAGGAATTAGTATTTCTTTTCTTTGCTGTTGTATGTATCTCGTTGGAGCTCAATTATAATTATATAGTAACTAAAAAAACACAGGGTTAAAAACAAAGTAATTTCTAAATTTGCACAATGCTATTGTTTCAGCTTGGCAATATCATTTTCATATAGAGCTGTAGATGGCAAAATATGTGAATTAAAAATTTAGTTTTTGATGCCAGAATCCCTTCTTGTTAAATGTGGGTGCTGCTACATTTTCAGTTCTCATAGGGATCTTCTTTGCTTAGGATTAGAGGCCTGGAACCTCTTTTCTGGTTTACCAGTTGAGGTGGAAGAATCTCTGAGCAAAAGTGCTAACTTGAAACTCTACCTACCTACCTACCTACCTATCTATCTGCCTACCTACCTACCTACCTACCTACCATCTTCTCATTTGTTAGACTTGGTGTTTTTGATTTAAATGGCATACTCTGTGAAATTGTGGTTGATATTTAAGGTATCATACTGAATGACATCATCAGGGGTTACCCTTTGTAACATCAGCCTTGACAAAGAGGAAAAGTGGGAGAAGGAGAAAAACTGGGACATTTTAAAAACAGCTGAAAAAGTGGAACTACAGAGGATTAGTTGATATTGTATCTACAAAACCAAGACAATTGGAGGTATGATATCCTGTCTGGCCTAGTTTTGGATAACTTAATAGGAATTTGGATAACTTTGCCTTAGGGCTGATGTTCCCAAATGCCTGCCACTTGCATTGAATGAGGCATGTTTATTCTGAAATATGCTGCATGAAACTGAATGGCACTTAGTAAATATGCATATAAGTTCAGCATCAGGGAATCATTTTGGCTTGCCACAATTGGGGGATATTTGCTCTTTGCTACAGCAGACTCTAGGCATACCAACCCCAAGCTTGGTCAGAAAGTTACCTTTGAATAACAGATGCTCATAAAGGTCAAGATATTGTTTGTGTACCCACTTTGACACTATTCTTGTAAACACAAATGTAATTGTAGTTTCTTCACAAACATGAGTGGTTTCTTGAGAGCATGCATTTGTGTAAAAAAAAACTTTTCCCGTGAGTATTTCTGTGACTTCATGGTTACTTTTTTTTGCTATGGGTCTTTAAGATAATTTTTAAAAGCTCAGTGGCTATTTCCATAACTTTGGAAGAGTTCAGAATTCGGTCGGTGTTACTTTCCAACCTCAAGGCTAATGCTGCTTATTTTGTACTATATAATCCCAATTACTTTCCCCAAGGTTTCCAAGACCAGCAGTGCTGAATTCCTCTGAACTAACAAAGGCGGAAAGTGAATAAGACCTTAATTTCCCCAGTCTTCAACCCTTCCTCCACCTTTAAAGGAAAGCTAAGATTTCTTTTCTGTAATGTTAATAATTCTATACAGAGAGCTTATTCTTCAAAGGATTTTGTAATTAGTCTTTTGCATAACGACTACCAGGTTTTGTGTTACATAATGTACATTTTCACGTGGATTCTTTTCCTGTGCTCCAAGTCATTAAAAAAAAATCCATTAAGGACTGCTTAACTATCTATAGAAAACCATGTTAATTGGCTTTGCTGTTTTCAACATGAGTGCATTTGAAACTGGAAGACTTAAGCACAGTATCCAGCCCATGTTGTGTAACTTTTTTTCATACTGCTATTGCATACATCACAATCAACATACTGTAGCTCTTAAAGAGACAGATTAATATATGCTTTAGCATCTGAAAAATGTGAGGACCCAGGAAGTACCTGTAGAGGGGGGAAAAGAAGGACACAGCTAAGAGAACATTGTTCTTTTTTATTCTCTGGCCAGACAAGGGTTCTTTCTTACTATGCAGTTACAGTGCTATGATTCCACTTTTGTGGTTCCATCCTGTGGAACCATGGGAATTGTAGTTTGACCAGAGGCACCAGAGGAGTTCCCTGGCTAAGGATTCTAAAGGTCCCTCTCTCGACTACCAATCCAAGGATTCCACAAGATGGAACCATGGAAATTAAAAATGGAATCATAGTGCTATAAGTGAGTGGTGTGAAAGGGCCCTAGACCTCCTTAACAGAATAGAGCCATTGTGCCACTGTGGGTCCCTCCTGGAGACAGAAATCACTCAGATTGGTTGGAAGGTCTAGGTTTTCCCTAGACTAGAGAAATTAGAGGATGTCCTGATAGTGTGTAAATCAGAGATGTGGAGAATACAGCCTGTGGGACACATGCAGGTCCTTTTTGCAACCTCCAAGCTCCCTCTGCCCACCCATTTTTAACTCTTTTCAGAGGCCAAAGAGACCTCAAAACAACATCAAAATGCAGTGCTTTGCACTTTTTACATACCTCACTAGTCCCACCCCCTAGCTCCTACCCCAAATCTCCTAAGAATGGACCAAAACACAGGAAGTAAACTTCTAGGGTTTCCCAGATTTCCTTTTTAGTGATGCAGCCCAGCAGAGGAGGAAGAACAGGGGACAAAATTGAGTTGCAGTTGGCCATCCTTGGGCTAAATCTGACATCGTTCCTGTTTAATGCAGACCCATTGAAATGAATGAAACCTGTTAGTCATATCTAACATGTCCCATTCATTTCAGTGGACCTATTCTGGGTAGGACTGTCACTGGTTTCAGCCCAAATGTTATGAATGGCAAATGTATAAAGGATGGCTATAATCTGCATTATCTCTCTATGTTGACCACTTGTGACTGAATACCAGGTCAGGGTACCTTGTCTGTCTTTTCACAGCCATTAGGCCATAGCCAGGGAAGCTCCAGGGAAGCTTCACAGCCAGTGGGCTCTCAGTGAATGTGAGAGGCCAGAAATCTCAAGCTCTTCAAGATAGCTGTTGAATTTGTCTTTGCAAAGAAGGAGAAGGAAGAGAAGAAGCAAGTGGCCCACAGAGCTGATGCTATAGTGCCAGGATCAGAAGGAAAATAGTCTCATTCCACAAGAGGACTGTTCCACAGACACACACACAGCACTGTGTGATTTCCCCTTTATCAATTCTTTGTGTGTCCTGACCCATGAGTGATTTGAACTTGAACTGAAAACTAGCAAGGAGACTCAAGATGAATAATCTCATTTCACTGCTTATTTCATCTTTCACTGAACTTCTCCCTCCCCACTTCATCTGGAATTCCCTTCCAGATAGAAAAAGCAAGTGGTCATGTTGATATTTTTTTGGACTGAACCAGCTGCTGCTGGAGTAGTTGCAAGGTTTGATGCAACAATGAACCTGAAAGATAAGGATTTCTATACTAGCTGAATTTGTACTGTAAAGTGTACTGCTTTATTGATTTCATATGTCTTTAATGATTGGAACCCTATGCTTGAAAAATAAAAAAGACATAAATTCTACTACATTCTCTCATTCAATTTGCATCCCATACACCCACCCTGTCTTGGCTTTTCTCAACCTAACAATACAGTTGATTGTTTTAACTCATTTACTTTTTTTATTCAAAAAGATCATCCCCATTCCATTGTTAGTTTGTTCATGACTTTTCATTCATCATCACTTAATCAAACTTTATTTTCAGGGCAAATTATCTGTGGATTTATTCTTCTATCGCTTTGTCTCAGTAGCTAGATACTGATGTCTTTGTAACTGAAAGAATTAACCCTTGATTTGATTTCTTTATGATTGAGATTGGTGCCTAAGCTTTTTGTTAGCTCCAGCTGTGCATAGCATCTTCATCATAGTACAGTAATTTTATGTTTGATTGCAAAAGGTCACAGTATGTCTGTTCACATTGGGAAAGACATTTTTCTCTCTGTCAAAAGTATTACAGTTCTACAAGACTGAATATCGGGTTTCCACAGAGAACAGGGCTAGTTGCAAGCTGCAACTGTTTCCACAACTTCACATCTCTCTAGTGTTGTGTTCCTGAACTGATTTTTCCTTATGTTCTCTTTTCAACTGCATATGTTTGAAATGAGGGATGGCTAGGGAAAATATAAATATTTAAAGTAAAGTCTTTTGGATTACTGATAGAGACAAAGAAGAGACAATAAACATCCTTCAGTACAAATATTTGATATCCAGGTTTATTTTAACTACATCTTTTCAATTATCATAAATGAATCAGAAAAAGAAGTCATTTGTGAGAAGCTAGTGAAATGCCTTGGCTCATTGCTGAGAAAAATCTGACAGTGATAGTCAATTGCAAGCATCCCAGATCCCTGTCTGTTATCATAGCATTCTGTGTGAGAAGAAACCTTTCCCTTTGAAGCATTGGAAGAGAACAGCCTTTTAAAACTGTACCTCCAAAGAACACAGAAAAGGGTAAGTCCACCCCCCTCAGAGGTCACATAGAGCAAGAGGGTGTCTGTAGAAATTAGCTTTCCTCGCTCACCAGGTGCAGGCTTTTTTTTACAACATTTTCAGTATAATGGAGTGATGTTCCATTATGTTTAAAAGGAGATATAAAATTATAGTACACAAAAGCAGCTGTTGAGGGACACACCCACACAAACAAAAAATTCAATCCAAAAGACAATCCTGAGCATTTTTTTGCGGGGGGGGGCTGGTAGCACTGCAAATAATGGGTTGCCCCTGATCTGGGAACATAGGCGCCATTGACTGATTGATTGATTGATTGACTGACTGACTGATTTGTTTTGCACAGCTGGGTGAAATCTGTTGTGGCCACAGTTGTCCATGTGCTGGTAACTTTCCGATTAGATATTGCAATGTACGCTGCACGGGACTGTCCTTGAAAATGATTCAAAAGACTAAGGTTGATGACACTTTCCAGCGACTCAAATTGTCCAATTACCCCTACTCAAAAAAGAATAACAAAAAAAACAAAAACAAAAATGGAGCTAGCTCGTAATTGTTTGTCTTTTCATGAATACAACCATCTATATCACATATTTTATTATACATGTGGTGGAAGGCTCATCCGCCATTGCAAACAAGATCCTCATTTCACCAATACATCTCAGTTAAGAAGGACCAATCTCAGATACCAGATATGAGGGAGAAGGATGCCATTTGACGGAACATCAAGACCTGGTTCCAATGCTAACAGACATAATTGACAGTTCTTACCTCAAGGCAATTTGTTTAAACTAACATCTATGCAAGTGGGAAAGCTGAAAGGGTACAGATATGCAATTCCATCTTTTATTCAGAGTTCTTCTTCAGGTGTGTTTGAACTGATTGTTTCCCCTTTAAATTCCCTTTAGTTTTCAGTTGAGCTATTGTGTTTTGAATGAAATAATTTCCTCTTTTACTAATTCCAAAAGACTCCTTTAAATTTCAGCATAAAAGTAGATTCCCCACCACAATGATACAGAAGCCACTAGTGGCCACTCTCTTCAGTTCTCAGTAGCCCAGTAGTGTTGTGGCACATCCAGACTGCTGCTGTATCCACATCAGTCTGAGCAGTATTTCCACATAGGTGGATGATTTTCTGCACATTCAAAGAATGACGTGCTGCCATGAAAAACTGACTGTGGGAATTCATATTTAATTGAGACTGTAAACATTCAGTGCTCCAGGAGCAGAACAAGATATACTGTAGAAAAAATACAGATAATTGTTCTAGTTACTGACCTGCACAGGCCAGAAGTATTAAGTGGTGGCAGAATGTTGTTAAAAAATAGAAGCAGAAGCAGAGAGAAAAGAACCAGATTGATGGTTGCAGCTTTGCAATGGTATGGTCAATTGACCAATCTAACCAAGGACTGACTTGTGTATCAGATGACAAGCTGATGTCCAAATATTAATTCTGTATAATAATATTCCAGAGTGAGGGAACAAGATTCAGATTTTATTATATATCTGCATATTTTTATTTTTTTCCCTTAGGCTAAACTAGTTGTTACATTAATTACATGAATGCCAATAAGATACACAATGGCCCTTTCTGCACGCAGTTATTAAGGCGGGCCAAAGTGTGTTGCCATGGAGGTCTTCTGCATATTGGAACGGACTAGGTTCGGTTTATTTACCTTCATTCTGCACGTAATTCTGACTAAATGCGCTTCCATGTGGTGATAAAGCATGCTATTTGAAAACCGGAAGAAATCGGTTTTCCAGTTTTCCAGATCGATCCGATTCGTACTTTCACAGTGGTGCAGACACGTACATTCATGCCAATGTGAATTGATGGTCAGAGGAGGGCTCATGGGAGGGGCCAGGGGATAGTATGGACTTACACACATATGCACGTATGCACGTACGCAATGACGTACTAAACCATGGGGGGAAGGGCCAATCACAGCCGACGGGGCAGGTGAGGGGAGTAGCAGGAGTGGCCACGGCATTCATGAACTCGTACTCCTCCAAATCAGAATGGAACATATGCAGTAGCTGTGTGGAAGGAAACGAGGGAAAGTCAACCTTGTTTCGAGCCCAGAAAATCTGGTAAGAAACGGCACGAAGCGATTCACCAACCTCGTGCGGAAAGGGCCAATGTAACTAGCAGCCTTAGGAAGTTCTGAACACCGGGGCCTAGAGATGAAGAATCTCACCATCCCTTCCTTGCCACCATGGGTCTCCCAGTAGTAGCTCCCTCAAGCTACTGTTTGCATGGAAGGGAAGTCTCTCTTGGTACTAAGAAGTTTTCATCAGGGTGCTCTTATTTGCTGTGTCAGGAGGAAAGTGCTGCACAGTATGGACCAGCATAAATGGTGACTGCAGTAACAGTGATGGTGGTAATGGTAGTAATGGTGATGTTACTGCCAGTGCACTTTAATATATATCTTCTCGCATGAAGAAGGATTTTCAAGAATGTAATGAGGATTTGTAACATACCGCAATACTGCTTGTTGTTAACTTGTAAATCCTACTATAATGTAAAAATTATTTTTAGATCTCAAGAGATTTAGTTTCATGATTATAACTGTTAGGGGGAAAAAATTCAATCAAGGAGCCTCTTGCCCTCATTAGCTGTGGAGAGATGCGTATTTTAAATTTAAGCATAGATTACTGGTGGGAGAAATACTCCTCCCCTATCAGAATTTGGAATAGGCAATAATTCCAGGCATTTCTTCTCCGAGAAACTCTTTAAAGTCCAGTTTTGTTTAACAGCTAGGTTGCTCATGTGGAACAAGGCCACTGTGCTAATGAATTGTGTCACAAATAATGTTGATGAATAAAATAAATCCTCCCAAGTTCCCTAGGCTTCGAGGAAGCTAGGCAGTAAGGAGGCAAGAATTGCATTGCTTGCTGCCAGAAAACTGTTGGTTTTAATATTTTATGTTGAGTATTGTATGTATGTTTATACTAAACATTCTCAACATTTTAAATGTGTTCCCAAGGAAGTCCAATATCCAAAGCTTGAGAATGGCAAGGATACTTAAGAAGGTACTGAAGCTACGGTTCCAGGGTTTCTAAAACCTTCTCATTCCATAAGATTTCAGGTCTTCAGGAACGCTGCCCTTTCTGTTTGGCAGTGTAGGCAATCATCAAGAATTGTTATTATAATCATAATTTTTTTACATTTTATTCAGAAACGTTGTGTTCAACTTGGCACAATTTTTCCTTATTGGTGGAAGAAAGGTAAGAGGCAATTCAGAAATTCCCCATAAAGGTTCAGTAGGATTTTTGTGTGTGAAATATATGTGATTCTTTAAATCTTCTTTTGGGTGATTTCCCTCTTCCACTCATGGTGAAAATCTCACATTTTGAGATTCTGGTTTTCCTTAGTGCCACTGAAAAAGGATGAAGTGTTTGTCTGAAGTGTTAGAAGTGTTCTCTTTCCCTGTCAAACTGTTGCAGAATTTTGAAAAGCTGACCTTATAGACTAAAAAGACACTGGGAGATCAGACCAGGGTTCAAATCCCCACTTGGCCAAGGAAACCCACTAGGTGACTTTGGGAAAGTCACACTCTCTCAGCCTCAGGGGAAGACAAAGGCAAACCCCCTCTGAATAAATCTGGCCAAGAAAATACCATGATAGGGTTGCCGTTGGATCTCCATAAGTTGGAAATGACTTGAAGGCACACAAAAATAGAGAAGGGAAGGATAATTTCTCTTTAGGAAGCTGTGAAAACTGACATGAGACCACATTAATTTTTGTGTTTTTATGTGGATCCTGAGACAGAGCAGGGTTTCTTTTGGCAACTGAGAAGTTTTACATCATCCTTAGGTGCAGCTCTAGCAATGCTGGAATGCATGGCTCCTGTCATAGGTCTGCTGGGTGTATAATAATATCTGTTATAGAATAAGCTTTAAAGATGAAAGGGGAGCTATAGGCTGCTGTGCTACACTATATCAATTGCTGTTGAAAATAAATTTGAAGGTTTGAAAAGTATCCAAAGGTGTGAAATGGTTAATCACTGCAGTGTTTGTTGTCACTTTGTACCTGGCAAGGAGGGGAACAATCAGAAGGGGGAATGTGAAACTAGTGGGAAGGTCTTATGGGAATGGGAATGGCAAAGATAAGGGGGCAGAAACTTGTCTTAGCTCCTTGGATAAAAGATATGTAAACAACAGAAGGGTCTGGGAAAATCTGGTACTTGTGGGCTGATGTGACATTTCTGACTTTCACTAATCATTGCGATGCACACTTAAATTCATATGAGAAGGTATAAAACCTGTAACAATCCAACATACAGGACTCTCAGCAACTTTTAGGGAAAGTTGCTATATTGCTTGATCAAAGTGACATCAAAGACTGGAGTGATTAGCCATTTGCTTCCTCAGAATACTTTCAAACCTTCAACTGGATGCATATTTTCAAAAGCAATTGGCAGTTGATGTATTGTAGCACTAGCAGTCTATAGCTCCCTTTTCATATCTAAAGTCTATTCTCTAACATATATTATTACACAGAAACAGACTTAGGACAGGAGCCCTTTTCCTGACAGGCATACCCATGACATAAACCATGCATCTGCTGTGAAAGTATTTCTCCTCTTCCCCGCTCCCTCTTATGTAGAAATTTCCTTTCTGAATCCATTGTAGTTCAGGAAGGGTGGAGCAGGTTGTACTGAGGACATAAAGAGGGTGGTAATACTATGAATATGGTGAATCCAGACCTTGGACTTCCAAGAGAGAGTAATATAAGGCAAAAGTCCATTTCCCCCTCTCATAAAAACTCTATATATTCCTCTCACAAAAAATAGTACATCAGTGAAGTGTCTCGTGTGTGTTACCTCCCTGATGTACTGTTATTTTTGATCATGCTGACAATGAATCCCATGGTGGAGAAAGGCAGGATAAGAAAGAAAGAAAGAAAGAAAGAAAGAAAGAAAGAAAGAAAGAAAGAAAGAAAAAGTTTCTTTCCCCCACCTCCAGTATTCCATTATCCAAAGGCCATCTTTATATTCTCTTGGCAGGTAATTATTCTTTATCATATGGAAAACAAATATGAGCTGCATCTTCTCATAGATATTAATGAGAAATGTATTGGTCCTTGCGCTTCAGTTGAAATACTGTTATTTTCTTCTAGCCTCTTTAGAGATTGTCTGTCTACACTCTTTGCTCGTCCTCCAGAATTGTTTTTCTGCTGGTTAGCTGTATCAAGTGTGTGCTGCTGTGAAAATGGTTTGTGATATTATAGCAAAGACCAATATGTGGAAGAGGCAGGGCTAAATGGAGATAGATTCTTTTCGTTAAATGAGTGGTGGTCCTTGACAAATGACCATAAAGCAATCACCATGTCAACAGGACATGGTGACTGCTTAATTTTAGATTGCTGAACTTTTCATAGAAATGTGGGCTGCAGTTCACTATTTTATTTGAAGATAATTTCCTGGAAGTATATTTATATGTGGTGTTTGGCTGTCTATATGTATCTCCTGACTTAGTGATTCCTTCTGTAGGTTCCTTGTAGTATAATTGGTTTTCCTATTAGTATTTAGAAGAATGAAAATGGTGTCCTCCAACAATATAAAAAGCAACAGAATCCATAATCATTCCCCTGGATGAATTTAGGCTTGATATTAAATGAACAAACAAACATGCATGCATGTGTACATATGAAAATTAGGACATCTTGAGCCACTTAATATCAGATTCAGTGGCAACTTCTGCAATTGAATATTCTTGGAGCTGATTGGAAGAAGTTGCAGCTTTTGACCTGGAAGACTCAGGATATGTGGCTCTTAGCTGTAGTTTCTCACTGGCAAGAGGAGCCATACTCTACATAAGTCTCAGATGTTCCCAATTCAGATCCTTCTCGTTTAAAAAAGTTGAGCCCTGTTCACCTTTATCAATTTTTGTTGGGCCCAATAAACTATTTGTTGTTTATTATAGAGATTTTAAAAAATTACAGTGGTGCTCAGGTCACAATATAATATTGCTGGAAGCCTCTCCCACTTTCCCCAGATATTTTGGACTTCAGTTCCCATCCATCCCAGTCTACATGATGAGTTTTCAGGAATTCTAGGACCTATCAATCACTTACGGATTTCACAGTTATAGGTCAGGAAAAGGCAGCTTTTTAAACATTATATTCATATGCATGTGAAATGTCAGTTTTGCTGACACTTCTGTTATACACAATGCAGAAATCTGCAGACAACTTATGCAGATAATATCAGGAGGGGTCCATATAAATTGTCTTGAATTTCCAGACATGCATTATTTCCATGACTTGCTTTTTAGAAAATTAATTTTTTGTTGTTAATTTTTAATTCAACGACAGATGTTTGTTTTAAGAGAAGTGCTTTGTGTCATAGGTATGTAAATAAGCTTTTGGGGGGTTGGATTTAGTTGATGACATTTCATTGTATACCGATTTATTCCTCTCTCATTGAACTATGATGAGATCTCTGTGCAGCTGGATCAGATAAAACTGGCTGTACGAAACCAATATATTTAATAAAGTCTATGGCTGTTCATATAAAGGTCATAAGATGATATTGACAGAAACCTTAACCCTTAAAATTAAAGATCAATATATTTCATAACTTTAAAATGTTCTGAGTAACAGAGTAATCTTAAAATGGACACTCTATTGAATAAACTGTGTGTGTATATATGAGTGTTTTAATAATAGAATTTGGCACATGCTTCAGCAGTGTTATAGTTAATTACCTTAGGGAATTTGTTGTGCCTAATTATCTTTATGACAGGAAATTGGAACAAATGGCTAATTTTTTCCTTCACGTACCTGACTGCAATTAATTGAGCTGGATATATTGTATAAATGTATCTCTTTTATAGTTTAGAAAGCTGTTCGAGGAAACATACCTGTGGCCACACTAGTTTTAAAAACAGAAAACATCTTGCTTGTTCTCCTTGGAGAGCCAAACTAGGTGTGCTTTGAGCAAAATAGGTTTTGTTTTAGCAAATGAAATTTTTAGAAAACAAAAGCCTGGAATGTGATTATCATCTTAAAGTTACAAAAAAAAGTGAAAAGTCATTACAGAATCTTAAAAACCTCACAATTTCACTTAGTGTCATTTAAACTTTTGAAATAATGAATTAGGTGAGGATTTGTATCCATACCAGTGACTGGTCCCATCTAGCTCCATATTGTCACCAACCCCTACCTTGTGGTGCCAGGGAGTAAATACAGATATTCTGCATGGCTAAGCTATAACTCTTCGATCTTTGTGACTTGGGGAAGCAACCCAAAGTGGCTAAGCCAAAGCACTCTTCATTTTCACAGTCCTGCTCACAGATTGTGAAGAGAGGGGGATTTCTTTGAGTTGTTTGGAAAGCCAGCCCGGTGTAGTCATTTGAGTGTTGGACTGTGTCCTTGGAGACCAGGGTTCAGTTTCCCACTCAGCCATGGTGACCTTGGGCACATCACACACTTTCAGGCCCAGAAAGCTCTGTGATAGGTTTACCTTAGGGTTGCTGTAAGTTAGAAATAGCGTGAAGGCACGCCACAAGTTTTCCTTAAGTAGCAGTGGTGGGTCATTTTTTGTGAGCACTATGTTCATTATGTACAATGATCTGCAGTGATGGTGCAGCAGTCTGAGGAAAAGAAAGTGTTGGGCAGGCTGTTGAAAGAAGAGCAGTGGAGGAAGAGGGAGATTACTGTTGTTGCTTCGAACAGTCACCTCCATCTGATTTTTATTTTTCCTCTTGGATATTCTGTTTGGCTTTGCTCCTCGTTTCCCTACAAAATTCCCCAGTTCCAGCGTTCTAAATTTGATGAGTTCCAGCTAAGTCATAAACAAATTGTTTTGGAGACCTAGATTAACTCAGAGTCTGGAAACATCAAATTGAAAACAGTTACTTGTAACTAGTTTATTTTTCCCAATAATAGCTAACATTACCTTATATTATGATTCTGATTTAACAAGGAGTAAGTTCACTCCTTTGTGGTGTAACTGTAAATTTTTAGTTACTTTCATAGTTATGTGGGTTATGCTTCATTAAATGGCAGGGGAATAGTATCATACAGCTAAGTGCTGCCTTCTGCTCTGTCATAACTGCTGAAAGAGGAGAGGAACTTTTTCGAAACACAGGCCAGCAGCGTGTAGCATTCAGATGTGGTGTCTTTTTAATAAAGTAACTAACAAGCATCTACTTCAGTTACTTTTAAAATTATAACTATGACAAAAATTATCAAGGGCTCAGATCTACAAGTATAACTAAGTACTTTATGAAAATAACTTTTTGTATTCTGAGAGAGCACCAAGTACTAAGAGAGTACCAAGAGCTGCAAAGGAATCTATGAGAATAAGACCAGATGCAAGAGATTCAGATAAGTTACAGAGAAATTTCTTCTTGAATTATTGATCACCTGCTGCCATTGAATATCTTTATAGTCTTCTCCTGCAACCCTGTGGTCCTACAGAAAATATATTTGATCTGTATGAGTTGGCAGGCTGTCTCCACCAGCAGCCTGTAGCCCCTGCTAGCAGACCTCATCCCAGGGAGTATGAGTTTAATATTAAAATGCATCCAAGCCAGAGGTGACCGGGCTCATGCATAGACAGTCAGGTTAGCGATCGGACAAAAGATCAAAGACCCAAAATTTCCCGTCACGTCCCCATAGGAAACGACGCATAGGACAGTTATGCTCAGGTGATGGGCCATCAGCTACAACAATACTTTGGAGAGATTGCCTGATTCCCCTGGACATAATCAAAGCAAGGTGCAGTTACACAGTGCAACCATCATGTAGCCATCAGGCAGCTATCAGGCAGCCATCAGGCTGCTATCACACAACCATTATCCTTCAGTTTCGGCCATTATCCTTTCTGGGAAGAGGATCTGCCTCCAAGACATGTTTCGCCCTATAACTAGACCCCCTTTTTAAGATTCCATTTCGGAGCTCTCCCATGCTTAACTAGCAGACTGTCAGTTGGGGCTCTCCTCAGCCCCTCCCTATGCTGAGTTTTTCTCTTCGCTTATCTTTTTCCCCAGCCAAAGACTTCTGGACAGGTGCAGTATCCCCCTTTTTACATTCCCTCCACTTTTCTCCTATCAATTTTCACCTCTTTCCCTCTTGATAGTCCTGGTGTGCTTGCATGAGCAGTTGCCTCTGAGTGTGTGTGTTTGAATATGTATTTTCTAATAAAACAGCTTGATTGAACTTTTAGCCCGGTTCTTTCATGATCTGACTCCGTAGACATTGGGTAAAAGATTTTGCTAATTGGTGCCCTGAGCCCTGCTTTGTTTGAAGCCAGTGCTCTGCTGATTTCCCCAACTTTGGCATTTTTGGAGCTAATCAAGGTATCCCCAAGGGGACCCCTGAAAGTCAGGGTAATAAGCCTCTCCACCTGGTTGTTACGTAACTTATTTACATAAGGATACATGTGTGTGCTTGGTTTCCTTTATCTACTCCATCCCCTACCAACGTTGTATTTCATTGGTTCAACCTGTACAACACAGTGAGCTCTAAAAGGACTCTTCTTCAGCCAGCTGAAATACCACCATTGGTTTTTAACTGGAAATGTGAACATTATGTCTAATGAAGTGTTACTGGTTAAACTGCTACTATTAATTAAGAACCCCATCAATAAAAAGGAGAAGAAAATCCACACTCTGCTTGATTTTTATTATTGCCTCATTCATATGACAGAGTTGGGAGGTTCCACCACATATCCTGATGCTGCCGCAGATGTTGCCACTGCTCCTGATTTTAAAAAATGTTCTAGAGCTGCACTCCCCCTTGTTCTCCCTCCAGTACACCATTGCTTCAAGGAAGTCGAGCATTTAAAGAAGAACATCTTTTCACTAAATAAGTAGTCCATATGCAAGAAATGCCTTGTTGAGTCTAATATACTCAAATGAGCTAGACGCAGTGAGCATTTCACATAATGAGGTAGAGATATCATTGGTTGGAGATAACATAACTACCACAGCTCACCATGCAAAGACAAAGATGCTGCTGAAAATCTCAAGCCCTCACAGTTACTTGTGAAGGAATTTTTTTCCCAGAGACTTTCAATAGCAAACACAATCTGTTTTTTTTGTTATTACTGTTGTTCATAAAATAAAACTGCCGTCTCATAAAATACATAAGCTCCTATAGAACTGCAGCTGGCCTTGAGCCTGCAAGGAAACTGCCAAATGCAATGTAGCCTGAATGTAACTTAATACACAAATCGTGTTGGCTAAACCAGAATCAAATTGGCAAAGCATGGAGTCTTTCGACCTGCAGTGCTGTACCAAACTTAACTAAGGCCATTTCCGCACTAGACTGTTATAGTGCTATTATTCCACTTTCCTGCAAACCCCTGGATTCCATAGGATGTTGAAAGTGGAATAATAGTGTTACCCTGTTTACTGGGGGTCCCGTGAGGGACACCAAAGTGCGCTCTCAAAATATCAAAAGGTGGGGAAATTAGCACAGAGCACAGCGGGCAATGCAAGAAGCAGGGCAACGCAGCGAGATCTTGAACCCAACTTCTGCGGGGTCAGGCCGAGTCAAGGAGCAGACAGAGGTTGAACTAACAATGGTGATTTTTATTAAAATACAATCAAACGGTGTATGCAGCACACTCACACAGATAACTATGGAAAATAAAGGTTGGAGTGAGACAGAGAGATTTTTAAGGGGGATTGTTGATTTGGGTGATACTACACCTGTCCTGAAGCCCAGGTAGTTCACTGCGGAAGTTCGGAGGTGCGTAGTCTCAGTACCTGGGACTGAGGGGAAGGCTTGCCAAGCACAGCAGCAGCAAGGCTGGATGGAAATTGGGCACGATCCGAGGTCTCAGAATCAGGGGTTTTTATAGGGAAAATGTGGCCACAGGCTATTCCGTACTTGGGGGAAAACAATGAGTTTCGGGCTGGAGACAAAGCCTCTGAAAGGTCAGAATTTAGCATGATTGAGTTAGTTCTGAATTGACAAAGAAGTAGACACTATGCAAACGCAGAGTGCTCGACAGATGAGGATTCTCATAATCAAGCCTCCTGCTCAGGGCAGGGAATTCTTTGTAAGTAGCGTGCATACATAATAATGTGTTTGCCCGGAGGTCTCCTAAAGCGGCGATCTGGCTGTTTCTGGCCTGCCTGGGTGGGTCCAGTGATTAGTGGCCATGCCTAGTTTCGTGCTTGTCCGGGGGTCTCACAAACACGTGGAGAGGGATGGTAGAGAAGAGCCAAATTATTGATATCAAAGTGATATCTAATGTCACCCAAAGTGCGGCTTAGGGACTGCAGTAACAATAGCACTATAACAGTCTAGTGTGAAAATGGCCTAAGAGTAAGTCTCATTGAACTCAAAGGGCCTTAAGATGTATATAGGAATGTATGCATGTTTATCCACCCCAAAGAGCAGTAATATAGAAGACATTAATTGCCTAAGAAATGAAAAAAAAAAGGGGGGGGATTTTTGGTTTTAGTAGCTGTGTGGAGATTGTTTAATCTCCAAACACCTTTGTATGTTTCTCTTAGGAATGTACCAGCTATTTTTCCTCAATCATCAAAAGCATACATTATAAGCAGGTGTTCTGGATAGCTCAGTGCTTTAATAATTTCATAAAGCCTTCTGTGCTACCTCTTTTCTCCAGAGCTACCCCCCACTTTCTTTCAGCTGGGGGTAATCACCAGCATACCCTGCAGAGCAGTAGCTGCTTGGTAAGCAACCAGGTGTGCTTTCTCAAATAGCAGTGGGTGCTTTGTAACTTAAGGAGGATTGCGCTTATTAACAAAGACCCACAAAAGATTTCAGTATGCAAATCATAAACATTCCTAGAATTACCCAAATTGCACATATGCTGCCAACCGACATCCAACGTTATAGAGAAAATAATCCACAAAGTACCTCTTTGCTCTTTAAAAGGCTGTTGTATTTCTACTTTCTTGGGGGGATGGGGAGAAAAAAAAAACACCTATCCATGTCTATTGCAAGCATGAAGGAATGAAAGAGGACTGTATGTCTTCTTGTCCCATAAGATGTGTCAAGTATGCATTGATCAAATATTGCACTAATAAAACATTAGATGTACTGATTATATATACGTATCACTCACTTGCTAAATGCCGCGTTGACATCCATGCAAATCCCATTGATTTAATGACTCTACTCTAAATCTAAGCAGTTGAATTTAGGTGCTATCATTTATGTTAAAGCTAGGGTATTAAATCCCAGCAGAAATGATGGATGATGATTGCTTTAAATAATCCATAAAAGCAAATTTTAAAGCAAATGAGTACTTGTTAACTGCAAGTCATCTGTAGGTTAAATCATGCTACAGTAAAACAATTGATAGTCCTTCTTGTAGTGGGTACTGGGGACTTAATAAAAATATCCTGGAGAAAAAAGATCATCATGTAACATTTCCATTTCCTGGAAAGTTTCCCTGCTATAGAAAGTTAGGGGTGTGTATGTATGTATGGTTGTAGGTGTGCATGTACACAGGCTATTAAGGATAAAATGAGAAGCTGAAGTTGCCCTTTTATTAGTGGTAATGATTTTGATGTATTTCCCTAACTCTTTGTTAAATAATTTTTAAAATTCAAAGTATAGCTCAATAGGAGAAAAAAAGTCCTTTAACCTTATTTGGGTTTTTTTTAAACAAATCAGTACTATATTTCCCAGTTGAGCTTTGTGAAAACTACCTAATACTCCACAGTTCTGCGTGATGGCAAATAAGTCACAAAAACTTTCAAATATGAGCCCCAGAGAATGAATTTAATGCATACAACAAAGAGAAGTGTTGCAAAAGAAACAGTATGTGATGAGTCTTGAGATGTGAGCCCTGTTAGTTAATATGTGTAATCAGCAGGTTGTAAAAAATATGCTGATTACTGCAGAGAGAATTCAGTCACAGAGTTCATAAGTTTACAGAAAATCACAGTATTATTTACAATTATCATTACATTTTATTTTATAAGTTACTTGGCATTTTAATTATTTTTTAATACTAACATAAGGGAATTTTATGATTATGTTTTCATAGCTGATTATCCATTTTGTAATAAATAAGCGTAATGTGTGCTAAGCATTTCTTCCCTCTGTGTACGATGTCACATTAGTTCATATCACTGTGACAGTGCTAGAGTCATATGAATATTTAACAGTCTGACTTAAGTTTAGCTTCAAAAAAATGTGATGAAGCTATTTAACCTCTTAAACTTAATTCACAGCTGTAAAGAATAAATGACAATTTTGCTGAAAGTCAACTTCATTTGCAATCAGTCTAAAATATCTTTGTGTTCATGCTTTACTGAAGCTTAATGCCAGTCAGTATCTCATGTTACTCATGAAAGCCGCCTTTTATTCTTGTGTTGTTCATGTGCTTTTCCATACTTGTGCTTGTTGTCTCCTTCTGAAAGCCCTTTGTGCGGCTGAGTGCATGAATGTGTGTATTTCCACTCACCAATTCATTTATCTTAATTCCACAAACCTATCCCTGTTAGGAAATAAATGCTATAAGAGTGCCCAGGTGTCCTACTATACGGGCAACCATCCTCTATTTCAAGGTCTGTCAGAAGGCAGTCCTTGGTTTGATGGTGTCTTCTGCTTGAAGGTTTATCTACTCTTCCATTTGAAGGTCTGTCCAATCTAAGGCTGATTTAAAGAAAAAAACTCTTAAGTGGAGAAGGAACAGGCAAAAACTCTTCTGGGTATTCCTTACCTATGAAATGCATGTGGTGAGAGGCAACAGAGAGAGGAACAGGGGCATTGAAGATGCCCATCAAGTGAATACAGACTTTGTATTCTGCAAATGCTACAGCAACTATTAATAATACTAAACAAAAACTCATCTGTTTAGTCCTGGGGTGGGCATCTTCTCAAGATCTGAGGAATCACAGTAGATTTGAAAATCACTTCTGGGGAAAAAACCTTTTCCTCAGCTTAAAGCAGGTCAGAGATCCCTTCCTATGTGGAAAAAACCGCTTGGGAAGTCCCTATGTTGCAGCCTAAATTTTCTCCCACTCCTGCCCTGGGTAGTTTGTGGAGTTTTTTTGTTTTGTTTTTGTTTTGATAAAAAGAAATTAAAGACATTTTTACAAAACCACATTTGGAGCTTGGGATTAGGGGGGTTCTATTGACTTCGTTTGCCTCCCCCTAACAAATTAACCGGTGTTTGGAACAATAAGGACTCCTTGCTGTTACTCTTTGCATTTTTTAAAAAAGTAACTCTTATTTATTTCTTCTTTTCTTTTTAAAGAAGTGGCTCATTAATATGCTTGCAACTTTTTATTACTTATTGTTTTCTTAAAAAAAGAAAAAGAAACCTAGAAGTTTTAGTAGAACAAAGAAAATGGCCTAAAACCAGATAGCATCTTCTCAAAATATCTCCCCAAAGTAACAAGTAATGAATAAACATTGCTCATTAAATTGGGGGAAAGTAACATTACTAGTCTTTATGTTTCTTCCAAAAGGGGGTTCATTACTCCTTAATTATTCCCCAAACCACTGTTCCTTATAGCATGTTACTTTTAAGCTCTGCTTTTAATCTGAAGAGGTCAAAGCATGGTACCATCATTGGTGCTTACAGATGAGTTAATTGTTCTCTAAATGAAACTATGACGCATCTAACAACTTACTGACATTTCCAGTAGTGGAAGGAACAGATATGCTCAGAAATGTGTATGGACCTGTATAAAGTTTTTTTCAATTGCCAAGAATTAGCTCTGGCTGTGAAATGCATTGTTGTTGGGTGTCTTCTAGTCCTTTCCAACTCACACCAAGCCTAAGGTGACCCTATCTCAAGGTTTTCTTGGCAAGAGCCATTCATAAGGAGGTTGTCATTGCTTGCCTTTGAGATGGAGAGAGTGTGCCTTGCCCAAGGTCAACCAGTGATTTTCAGGGCTTCTTGGGTATTCAAACCCTGGTCTCCTGGATTCCTGGTCCAACAAACTAACCACTATACCACATTGGCTCTAGTTGTGAAATTGAGGTATTTAATTTAGACAGAAGTTCAGCGCCTCAACCCACTGCACACTTACTCAAAAGTAAACAGTTTTGACTTAGGGCCTTTCTGCAGTACACTGTTATACTGCTGTTATTCCACTTTCAACCTCCTATGGGATCCTGGGGTTTGCAGTTTAGGGAGGGGCCTTTAGAATTCTCAGCCAGAGAGCTCTTTGGCCTCAGGAAACTACAAATCCCAGAATTCCACAAGATGTTGAAACTGGAATAATAGCACCATAACAGTGTAGTGCAGAAAGGCTCTTAATTTTTTTTTCAAATAAGTAGGATTAGGATTGTCATTTTAGACCTGAGCAATTCAAAAGGAAGGATGTGGAAAATAATCTGTCTGTTGTAGTCCATCTCATTGTGGAAAGACAGTCTGATAAGGATGTGGCAACCTCTGCAAAAGAGCTGACATCTATTTAGAACCATAGAATCATAGAGTTGGAAGAGACCCTAGGGGCCATCCAGTCCAACCCCATTCTGCCATGCAGGAACCCACATCAAAGCACTCCCAACAGATGGCCATCGAGGCTCTGCTTAAAAGCCTCCAAAGAAGGAGACTCCACCACATTGTGAGGCAGCGTATTCCACTGCCAGTCAGGAAGTTCTTCCTGAGATTTTTTAAATTGTGTTTTCCACATTTTTGCTTATAATATTTCTGCAATCTTTGCTTTTATTTATTGTAGTTATTTTATTTTTAATTTATTTTATTTATTGTATTCTGTTTTGCTTTTTTCATCTTTGAAGTTTAAGCTCACAAGTATAAAGGGAGAGGCCGACTGATTGTAAAAACATTGATAACCCACCCAGTAGTACTACTTTTAGTAATCAGTACAACGTGACAACAGTTATGACATTTTTATAGAAATGTACAAGAACCAGTCTCAAAAATGCATAAAAAGGTTGATAAAGAAAACCTCTCTAGCTCACAGCAATTCGGGATCCAAAAGCCTGCCTGAATAAAAATGTCTTTGTCTGCCAATGGAAAGAAAGCAGGGAGAGGCGGGGGCAACCAGCCCTCCTGCGGAAGGGAGTTCCACAGTCTGAGAGCAGCCAGAGAGATGGCTCTCTCTCAAAGCCTCATCTCTATGCCTGTAAAGGTGACGGCTGATAGAAAGCCCTTCCCTGCAGATCTTAATACTTGTGTTGGTTTACTGCGCAAGGATAAAATAAGACAGAATTTACATTCCTATCAAGAATTTATAGGGGGGAAATTTGTGAGAGCTAGTATACTGTAGTAGTGTGAATGTTGGGCTAAGACTCTAGGAGACCAGGGTTCAGATTTCCACTAAACCACTACACTGTTAATAGACTTTCAGCCTCCTATGGTTTGCAGTTTAGGGAGGGGCATTTAGAATTCCCAGCTGGAGAGCTCTTTGGCCTCAGTTAACTACAAACCCCAGAATTCCACAGGATCTTGAAAGTGGAATAATAGCACTATAACAGTGTAGGGTGGAAATGGCCATAGAAACCCCTCCCGGATAATCTTGGGCAAGTCAAATTCTTTTAGCCTCAGAGAAAGGCAATGGTAAACTACACCTGAATAAGTCTTGCCAGGAGAACCTAGAATTGGGTTGCCATAAATTGCAGTTAGCTTGAAGGCACATAGCAATAGGGATGTTTAGCAGGGATTTTAAGTCTTTTGGGGAAATTGCTTCTTTGATTGCACAGAAGGATCACAGTCCCTATAATTTGGTGGCTGGTGTGTGCCTTCAGGGTGTTTACGGTGATCCTAAGGCAAACCTATCATGCTTTTTCCCCCTGGGGCTGAGAGTGTGTGACATGCCCAGGGTCTCCCAGTGGGTTTCCATGGTCAAGTGGGAATCAAATCCTGGTCTCTAGGGTCATAGTCCAGTGCTCAAACCACTACACCATGGTGGCTACCTGTAATTAAGCCCTTTAAAACAAAAAAGGTTGAAGTTATTAGTGGCTGGATGAACAGAAGGAAGCTTCTGTAAGAATACTTTCTCTACCTCTCTGCAGTGTGTGTGTGTATGTGTGTGGGTGTATTTTGGTAGGTAGTTAGAAGGAGATATTCCATTGTAGGAGCAACAATGATTTTCACCTGTTTTAAGCATACAAATCATACATTACATAAGCTTGTAAGATCCATAAAAAAGGTTTTGCTAATCAGCTGTGTAAAATGGAGAGGAGGGGTATCCATCTTGTAAGAGTTAGTGTATACGTGTATTATTTCCAATAATTTTACATTAAAAGCTATTAAATTATTTTAAAATTTTATTAATGTTTAGTTTTGTCTAGGGCTTCAGTATGATTTTGTGTCTCCCCTATACAGAAAGGATGCAAATTTTTATGCAGACCTTGAAGATATACTTTATAGACACAGGGGCAAATGAAAAAATAAATTGTTAGATAATCAATATAAAATATGTACCTCTTGTTATTTATGAGAACTATTGTCTTGAGCTCTTCTTATAACAAGTCTTATCTAAATCTCAATTACGATATAGTAATTGATTTTCTCTTCCCTTGCCTTTAATACCAAATACATTTTATAGAAGATTGTTACCAAGTGTCTATTTTGCATTCTGAGTACATACACTGAAAACATTTGTTTGGTTTTCTGTTGATTGCTACCAATTTTGTGCTCGGTCATCAATAATAAAATGTCAAAATGCACATTTCTTGCCATATGTGTTGTTCCTTCTTGATCTTAATCATATATTTTAACATAGTGTTTGGATGGTCAAAACTGGTGCTTAAGGAGCCTTAAGAAGAAAAACACATTTGCTTTATGCATTTTCTCTTTCTTATTTTCTAATTTCTCTGGTCTTTACCTATTCATTTTACTTCCAGTATGACTGAGAAGGACTTGTTCAAATGTTTTCCGTATTACACTTTTAAAACCCAAAACTATATTTGAGAAGGTCACATCTGTACCTGAAAAATTTGTTCTTGCCAAATTTTGTTCTAGTTGGAATTCAGCTAGAGAGAGGTCTGTGGCTTTGACAAAAACAAGGTACACTATAGCTGTCATTTTGTATTTGCTCTTTGCCAGTCTAGGGAATACTCTAATATGTTTCATGTCACATGCTTGTTGTTGTTGTTGTTAGTTCATCACCAAAATACATTAATCTTATCAAATTCCATAATAGCCCCCCAGACTATCACTGTGCATTTGTATTTTTAAATGTATCTGTATTTCTCTGTCTGCTTTCAGTCTGATTGCAAGTGAAAGCAGTGACATTTGGTGGCTTCTATGTCAGTGCAAATGTGAATCTGCTCTGGTTTTTAATCCACACTTTAAAGGAGGCACCCACAGTGCTGAACCTGTTCCTCTGAGAGGCCCTTGAAAATTGATTCACATTCAGCACATTGGATAGTTGCTAAAGCCTGGATTGGATTCTTTGCCTCAGTGACACAGAATCTTCTAGTTGCCACTGAATGAAAAGCATAAACAAGAAACAAAAACCTACGTAGATTTAATATTTCAGTATGCATCATATGCAACTGAACGAAACACATATACAGGGAAATGTTTCAGGTTATTTATTTTAATTGGGTGTTAACAGGGGTGCAATAGTATTAGCAGAACGCTGTTACTAAGTCTCTAGAATCTAAAAATGAATTATGCATGCAAAGATAGCATTAATTCAGAATGCTAATATTGCACATTGAAAGAAATAATATCAAAGTATAATTTGTGTGTTCAGCCGGAAGACAATAGCCAGTTTGGCTATTATTCACCTCAGCTTTCCTTTTCAGATACACACAACATTGCATTATCGTCATTATCTCTCATTAGAGGTTATTGTGGCAGGAGAATTGCTACACTAAGACTCCCTATTCAAAATATTGGGGGGAGGGTAAAGTATATTTAGCAATAACATTTTTGTTGTACTTCTCATATATTTCTGTAAACATCCAGCAGGATAAATGAATTACACACTTCTGCAGCTCCTCAGCCAAAATGAAATGACTGGCCTTTCTGCATTTGAATTAGGGTAATGAAATTGTGTAGAATATGCCTGATATCTCCAAAAGAAATCAGCAGCACTGGCAAATCAATTGTACCAAGACAACCATAAACGTGCATTTAGCCTAGAACAAAGCTGGTGTGAGGATCTCAGTTAAATGCTGCTACTGTGTGACACAGGAATTACACAGCACTAACTTGCAAATGGAGCAATTCAGTTTCACCTTTTTCCTTCTTACTAATGCAGAAAGACAGATTGATTGGCAAGTGTGCTCAGAGGGCATTCATCAGCCTTGTTTTCTAAAAATGCTCAAGCGCATCAATTTGTTCTGAAAGGAACACAGGATAGGAGCTACTGATATTAAATCCAGTCTTCCTTGAAAGCAGAAATCAGTCTTCAGAAAGGGAAGAAGACATTTTGATCCCTAGTTTTTTTTTTATTGTTTATTAAAAAACCATTCTTGTTTTGGGCTTCTTTAGAGATTGCGTGCTGCATGTGGCAAAAATGCTCCATCTCTGGCACTCCAATTAAAAGGCTCTCAAGCAAGATGAATGACAAAAGCCCCTGCCTTTGATGTTGGAGCACAGTTGCCAATCAGAATAGTCAATACTGGTCTAGAAGGACCAATAACTGGACTTTGGGAATCTCCCAGCTAGAGTGGTCAGTGGCATGGCTATTTTGGGAGATGGAGCCCCCCAAAAGTATCTTGTCCAAGCTCTGGATATAAAGCAGTTATATGTGTTCCTTTTTTCTGATCCATATATCTTTAGACAAATCGAACTGGCTAAGGTTTTTCAGAAGTCTTTTCCAGAAAATGTCAGTATGTGAATCAGAAACTGAACCTGACTTCATAAGGCATAACTTTTTACATTATTAATGGCTGAGGTGTGGATTGTGGTGCTCAAAGCAACACAGATCATATTTGGTCCCAATTATTTTGTATAGTTTTTTCCCCAGCTCCCTAGACCCCTGATGTTTAGAGAAAGAAATGTTTAACACGGGATAACTGGCTCTGAATCAGAAGGGTTCCTCCCGCCGCCCTATTCTTCTTGAAATAGTACAGAGACTTGGGGAAAACCATTTCAGGAGGCTTGGTACCAGCAAAAACCAAATTTAAGTCAATTAAATCAAACTTTTTTTCTGGAAGCAAGTGTTTCTGGTAAGGATGTCATGAAATTTTGTCAGTTTAGATTTTGGGATAGAAATGTGACATTTGGAAGGACTGCAATACTTGCTAAAAACCCAAGTCACTGAACATTCAGCACATTGGTCCTTTTGTCAGTTCTTTGGGGAAAGGGGGGATAATTACATGTTCCAATATGCTCAATCACCATTTTATTTAATACCACAGACTATTATAAGGTCCTGGCAAGTAGTGAACTATTGATGACCCATCAATTTTCTTTCTTCTCAGAGTCTGAGAGCAAGAGCTAATTATCCAATGTGCTGATCTCTCACTCATTCTGCTACCCTGTCTAACGAAGAAACTGGATTTTAATTTTTTTTAAAATGATGATGATGATGGTGATGGTGATGGTGATGATGTCAGTCTCACTGATGCTTCTTTTGAAACTGTTTCTGGTGAGATATTCTTCATGATCTTTAGGTCTCAAAGCTGTCAGATTCTTTTATTGCAAAGACTATATGCAACTGAAAGTGGTGTAGCTGACCCAATACTTGCAGGTTCAGGGGTGCCAGGCCTTTTTCTTTTTTTAAAGATATTACAGATTTTCAAATATGTGAGACAGAATGATTACAATATAAAAAACAACATGGAAATGCAAAGAAAGAAAAAGATGAGAAAAGATAAGACAGGTATCAAAAGAAGAAAGAAAGAGAAAACAAAAAAGATAAAAGTGACTTTGAATCTTCTGTTCACTGGTGATTAACCTACATTGCCTCTTTCAGTTCCTATTAAACATCAGTCTGTCATAACATCAGCTGTATCTCCCAAACATTCACCAAGAATGGTTTCATTAACAATCACAGTTACTTGATCCATTAAGATAATTATATTTCTTGCTTTTAGCTTTCCTTAGCTAATATTCAACACACCCCACTTTCATATTTCATATTCCTATCCATTCTAAACATATACATCATGCTTAATAACCTCTTTTAAAAAATCATTTTCTTAAATCAACCAGCTTTATTTTACAGCTGATTCCTTTACACTAAATCATACTTTAACGATAAGCCAGAAAATCCAATCCTTATTTCTTTACTCTTTCCTACTTAAATTCTGCCTTTTTTTTTTTTTTTTGACAAACCTTTCATAATTTGGGCATTGTTCAGTAAGTTACACAAAACCTGAGGAGGGAATATCCTTCCATGAAGACTAGTTTTTGTTATTCTTGTCCTTTTTGTCTTCATTTCCCCCTTCCAAAAAATCTAACCACCAAATGTCATAATTTTCCTTCCAAAGCCTCCCCTGTATGTCATTCTTCCCTCTGGGTTCAATGTTATCCCTCTTATATGTGCCTCCACTATTGTACCCAGTATTCTCCCTAGTTAAGCCCTCCAGAGTCATTTCTCAGTCTCCAGAATCATCTTGTTTTAACTGCAAACCTCAATCTGAAGTTATTTCTTCATATTCCAAACTAACTCCTTGATCCTCCTCTTCCATGTGAACTCTGGCTGATTCATCTAATTTAGGATGCTGGATGATATGATGGAGGTCAAGAGTTTGGAGGATGCAATGGAAGAATTAAACTCTTGACCTCCATCATATCATCCAGCAATCTAAAACTTAAACTAAAGTTCTTAAGCTAATTTTTCATCAGTTTCCATTCCTCCAGTATCTCTTGCCAAATTGCAAAATCACGTTTATCTTCCAGGGGTTGCATCTTGTGATTGTTTTATTAAACAAAATCTTGTCATACAAGGAGTTAATATTTTTGCCTCCACAGCAACTCCTCTGCTACAATATTGCAATGACACAGCCCATTTACCTTCTTTTATTATTCAGATTGCTTTCAATGTGATACCTCTCACAACCAAAAAAATTTCCCTTACTCAAAATGGATCAGTCTCTTTTTTAATCCATTTTACTTGCAAAGTGCATACAAAACCAACTAATCTTCCAGTTTTAGAAATGTGCTTTCCTCATTTCATGTTACTATGTCCTTCATCCACTTAAGAACTTTACTCCCCCCTGCCTTTTCACACATTTTTATTAGACTTCCTGATTTCAATCTGCAGTCTTAAAGCTTCTTGAGAGTAATCCTCAACATCTGTCATATACATAAAAAAGGCAGGAAACTGACCCAAAACATTGAGGTTACCCCTGATTCAAAGATTTCTTTTTATCCCTAAAATCCAAATAATAATTTTTAAAAAGTTAAAAGTGTGGTTGCTGGCTTGTTTGCAGCAGGATACACTTGATCAATTTGTCCCATGGTCTCGCTTGACTACTCTCCCAATTGAATGAAACAATCCTGGTAAGCTTGGCAAAGTTTTCAGGCCCTTCTGGGTGATTTCCTCAGTCTCCTTTGCCCAGAGAGACAGTCTCCAGTTGGCAAATGAATGATCATTACTCCTATCACTTTCTCTTTCATGGAGGACCACAGAAGAGATGTGTGCTAACCATTCTCACACCTGCAAGGCCAGAGCACCAGGTCTTCTGATTAGCAAGGAACATGATATCATCACTGCCCCTCTCAGTTTGCCCTGTTTCCTCTGAGTCTAGTTCCTCTACTCTGTCTTTTGTGCTCAGCAAGGGAATGAATTTTCCAGCAATATCATATTGTGAGCTATCTCTGCTACTGTGCCTAATGTTTTGAGTCGCTTGGTTCTGAATGGCCAGCTAAGAGCCATTAGTTTTACAAAATATCTGCCCTTCCTTTTTCCTTGTAATGGATCAACACAGCTGTGTGCGTTTGCAGATTCAGTATGAGAGAATCTTGGTCTTTTGGTACTATCAGGGCGAGTGCCTGTACCCTGAAATTTACATCGCTATAAATCACTACATCACTGTCTGGATCCTGATTTGTAACCTTATCTTTATTTGTCCTTTGCTCTTCCACTATCCAGCTTCTGTACAAACTCTGACTTAAAAATTCATCCTCTGTTAGGCCATTTCCACACTACACTGCTATAGTGCTATTATTCCACTTTCAACATCCTGTGGAATTCTGGGGTTTGTAGTTTACTAGGACCAAAGAGCTCTCTGGCTGAGAATTCTAAATGCCTTTCCCTAAACTACAAACCCCAGGATTCATTGGATATTGAAAGTGGAATAAGAGTACTATAACAGCACAGTGCAGAAATGACCTTTGTTTTCACATGATTTAGCAACACATCTAAAGCAGTGCTAACATTAGCCAGAGAACATGAGCTGACTTCAGAACCTAGTGGAAATCTTAACTATAGTCAAGGAGAAGTGCAACCATCACACTAAACCACAAGGGATGGAATAAGAAGTTGAAGGGAATGATTGTTCCCAAGTCTGAATCTTGATTTTCTCATTATGATTTCCAGGGAGATATCATTATACCCTCCCCAGAAAGTAACAAAACAGAACCAGACTCCTCCATTTCCTTGTGTTGATCTAGCAGCCCTAGCATACCATATGTCTTATTGTGCTTATCTTAAACTTTTTGAAATCTGTTTTGAAGAACTGGCAAAAGTAGAAGCTAGTATTCCACAAATGCTGGGGAATAACAATTCAATCTGATATGATTTGCTAGTTTTTAGATGTGAATGCTCTTCCGGTTAGTCTGTCAAATGCATACTCCAGCTCCGTTTTAAAGGTTGGGTTCCATCAGACTGTGGTCTCCTATGGAAATGAGGCCTCTGAGAGAACAACATGTACCATCTTTCCACACCTTATGTTCTTTCTGCACCATTAAATGATGAATAATATGCCTTTTGGAAGCATATACTTTCCTTTTTAATCCATTTTTATTTAATAAACTATTTATATCCCACCCTTAGTCAAAAGGTCATACCTGTTGTTGTTAATGTCACCAAAAGTAGTGCACCATGTTCCTTAACATATAAAATGAAGTAACAAAGATGAGCTCCCCTTCTCTTTTTAATAGGTTTTCTATCTGTTTGCAAATTTAAGAGCACAGAGCTCTTGTGAAGTGCAGGAAGCTAAATGCAGCTTCCAAACATCTTGACCATCAGTTCAATAACCACTCAGTCTTCAACAAAATTACTCTTCTCTGTATATAACAAAAAGGAGGAAAAATCTTTGCTGTCTCAATCTGTAGAAGCAGTCTTTCTCATGCATTATTATATTTCTTACTAAGGTAAATGTCCATTTAAGAGCCCATACTTGTTGGCAGGCAGTTAAAAGTGTCAGCATCAGGGTCTGGGATGTCTTCTCCCTCCTGCCACTCTCAGAGAGGTAATTGGCAGTTTTACAGTACATTTAGGGAGCTCCTTAAAACTCAAAATGCTACATTGCTGAAATAGATTGTTCAGCCGGTGGCAGGGGTCTGCGTGAGCAGTCTCGGCGACATTACCACTACTCCAGGAACTGATATCTGTAAAATCTTGAGTTAGAAAACTAATGCTGTGACTGTTGAGAAAACACTGACTAGTAAAAGGATCAGAAAATTATGAGAAAGCAATTGAGACCAGAAAGAATGTTATAATGTTGCTTTCTGGAGCGTTTCCTTTCACAGTGCTGCTCAGTCACATTACCTGCTGCAGGATCTCCTCTCCTTTCCCTGCTCCCTTGGAGAACAAGAGAAAATGTAACTTACATGTCAGTCAGGGATTGTGAGTTGAGAAAACTAATATTCAGAGCTGGTTGTTTTCAAATTTCAGTAGCATCTGTGCTAGAGATAAAAATGTGTGTCTGTGTAAGTTCAGGTGCACACAGGCAGGTAAGTGTCTTGCCATAGTCACCTTTAATTTCATTTTCTGTGTCATTCTGTTGGGTGGGATTGAGATATCAGTCCCACTGCACCTTCCCAGGTGGGGCACAGAGCTGGATTTGAGCCCTGAATCAAATTAGGAACAGAGGCACATACATGTCATTTGGCCACCTTTCTCAGACCCTGCTGACAGCATAGCTGTGTGAGCAAGAGCTGGTCAGATGGACAACTTTATTTGGAAGCTTCGGCAATTTATAGAACATTCACTGTTATGTGAACGGCGAGAAAGTGCTCATGAGTAAAAGTTGTTTAGCATATGCTTCAGTGTCTAGAAAACAGGGTCTTTGTGACCTTTCCAGCATAAACACCATCATTTCTGTAAACAAACAGATGTTATCAAGATAGGAGAACTAGTTTCAAAACTGTTCTAACCATCTTACCTCTGACATTCATCCTGGAAACAGTATTTGTAGTTAGAGTAGTTTGCAAACAGGCAGGAAGACAAGCTCAAAATGGATTCAGAGATTTTTGCCCACAGAATGGCTTTGTTTAAAATGGCTTAGGAACTCAGAAAGAAAAGACTGTATTGAGTCCATGAATTCTGTAATGGATTTCAGAACATAAAACGGTATTGAAATATTTGGATTTAGAGATGTCATAAAACATGTAATAGATTTTTAGTTGTAACTAATGAATATATTATGTAATTAAGTCACAGATTTAGGATAATGACACTAGATTGGGTCTATACAATGACATTGATCTATGTGGATTTAGGAAGGTCATTAGATATGTAACACACTTACACTCTTAACTACTGAAAACAGTATGTAATTAAATCAGTAAGTAGCATTTAGTTAAAATCAGTAGCATTAAGGTTATATAGCATTATTGTTATTCATCATGTAATGTCATTTGTCTTTTATGTAAATTGTAATAGAATGTAATGGAAAGTAATATGGAGATATTATGTTTGATATCTTGAAGTCCATATGTTTGTTTTTTTCTTTCTGGAAGCCTGAACCTGGAGGAGAGGGAAGATGAGAAATGTTGGATATTGTTTTTGGAGAGGCTTAAACCAATTGGGAAGTTATTATCTGTCCAAATGAAGGGGAGGAAGTTAATTCTTAATTAATTAATTAATTAATTAAGTTAATTAAGTTAATTAATTCTCTTTTTCGTTTCTCTTTTTTCTTTTCTTCTTTCTTTCTCTCTTTTTTTTTTTTCTTAACTTTTAATTAATATGTTTTTATGTTTTCCTGAATGTTGTCTTCTTTCTCTTTTATGTATCCTTTTATGTATTTGTAGTGTTTTTAGCATCTTTTTTGGGGTGGGAGGGAGATGTTAATAAATAAAATTGTAAAGGAAATAAAAGACTAAATGCTTGCAAATACTTTTCTGCCCTAGAAGCCACTGGGCAAAAACAATCCACTTGGTGTAACAAAGCCAATGAATGCATATGCACAGCTTGGTTTGATTCATTAAAATACTGCAATATAGAAAGTAGACTCTTATCTCGTAACCACATCCTGATGAAGAGTTTTTCTCAAGTGAAATAAGAGTTTGGTTGTGAGCTGAACAGGATATCCCAAAAATGACTCAAATGTGCCTTACGTCTACATACACTGAAACTATATATTCAATTAGCATTCAGCTGAAAGTAATACAAAACCTATTCCCTTATAGCATGAATGAATCTATATTATATTTCTGAATATATGTACTAAGAGCAAAATCATTCTCCAGGCCTTTGTCTTTGTATAACTAAAATGACACCATCCATGTAGAAATGAGAACAATCAGTTCTAGGAGGAACTTCAAGGTTTGCAAAAATAAGAGAAGAGGTGAGGGAGAGATGGAAAAAGAAAGCTGAAGTGGCAGCTGCAGGGGAAAGGAACTGGGCTCCTAAGAGTTTCCGAATGACTGAGTCCAAACTTAAACCTTGGCAAAATAGATTTTTCACTTAGATGTGAAGAGATGCAATATCCACAAAATGTCATAACTACACAAATGATATAGCAGAACAGAACATCTGTAGTATATAACATCTTTAATACTGGAGGAAGACATTGGAGAAAAACTTTAAGACCCCACTTAGCAACATTTCCTCCCTATTTCTCATTTGTACCCATGCTGCTCATTGGCTTTCACCTTGACGACCTCTGCTAGCACAGGGGCTGATCTAAAACTTTGTGCACAAACTTAATCTTTAAATATACATTTTTGGGGTACGATGTCATTGTTTCAATTGGGGAGGAGAATTAAAAATAATTTGGGGAGCACTAGGATTTCCAAGTAAGGCATGTACCTGCCCGTGAAGTTTCATTGCCAGGCCCTAAGGACAAGCATGGCCAGTTGATATAGAGTGCTAACTGAATCTTTGGCAAAGGAACAGGAGACTAGTGGATAATGGAAAATAATAGAGCATCCTGAAAAGGGCATGGCTGGCTGATCTCCCAAACAGAAGTAGTAGTATTTTGCTTCAGGTCCCTCTTGTTCTTATCTGTGGACTGATTTTCTCACCCCTTGTGAAGCCTTTTTGACTGAAGCTCCCAACTCATAATAAGATGCTGGAACACTTTTAAGACTTTTGCAGTGAGCAGTACAGGTTTCAAAGCAAACTGTAGAAGGGTTATAGTGGATTTTCGATAAAAAAAAATCCGGTAGTTACGGCAGCCATACAATTCAGTGTCTGATAGCAGTATGTAAGACTGAGCACACATTTTTGAAATGCGAAAAGAACTTTCTAACACTTAAAGTCTGTAGAACTCCCTACAGCTACGTTCCAAAGACAAATTACTGTCATTCTAGTCCCATAGGAAACTTTTATTTTTGCCAGAAGATTTTTAAAAAAATATAGGATATAGCTTACAGTACAATACTTGTTCTTAAGCACATTATTCATCATGAACCTTTGGGATAGGGCAGAGTAAGAATTTAAAGATGTAGGCTGTTTTTAAGTAGTATAGTTGAACTGACATTGACTCTACATGTAAAGTAAAGTACAACTATTGCTCTGGAATTTTACTATAGTAACTTCTGAAAGACCCTAAAAGCACCAGATCACATCTGATCTAGGAAGCTAAGCAAGGTCAGCCCTGGTTAGTACTTGGACAGGAGACCACCAACAAATACCAGGTGATATACACTGTATTTCGGAGGTGGGGTGGAACTGGCGAAACCATCTCAGAGTATTCTTTGCCTAAGAAGACTGTGAAATTCATGGGGTTGCTGTAAGTTGACAGGTGACTTGAAGGCAGATACACAATGCCATGTATAACCATTAAGATATACACTTTGTTTACCTGGTGTCAAGCCAAGCAAAGGATATTGCTATATAAGTGAATTACAAATTCTGTGTTGGCACCTAGGATTCATTTGAAGGAGGCATATTTCAGCAGCCATCTGTATCACCATGTGGGAGCTAGACAGTGGTCAGAATTTTGTCTGCTCAGGAGTGTATATGCAGGAACAATGGCTTTTAGCAGGAGTCAGAGCATTGCCAGAGTGGGCCTAATAGCTGCTGCTTTTTCTTTTGTGATCAGGCTTTTCCAGAACTAGAGAAGGCTCAGATGTTGTAGTAGAATACTGTTTCCCAAACTCTGCCATTTGTAGACTGAGATAGCCCCTGTCTGTAACCAGTAACAGGAGAGCTCCTGTTGGCTGGTGCAGTCAATATTGGTAGATCAATGATCAGCATAGATTCCTATTTTCAGAATAAAAGGAGATTAATAATGAGGCAAGGTGAGGCAGATGCTTTTGCTCCTTCAACTGCATGAACCCCTTTCCTCAACTGCCCCCCTCTGAGAATGAAAGCCCCTTGATCCCACTAGGGTGAGGTTATACCTACTTCCATCCCTTGCTGAACCACTGTTTTGTCCCTACTGCTAAGGTCCCCCTCCTCTTGTTTTCTGTAATAAAAAATACCTTCTTAACGTTGAAGTATTGGGGATTTTTTAAATAATCCAGCTTCCTGGGAAGAAAAAAGAAAATGCTTATTCCTTGGTGTGGAGAGGTATTAAATGTTGCTTTTTTGCAAAGAAGCACCAGCATTCTAATCAAGAGTAAAAAGATTTTTGTTTTAAAAATAATAGCCAGCACATTTTAAATTTTGAAGACCTGTCTTTCACAGAAGGAAAGAAAAGCATGTTTATCCCTTTGAGATATTTATATTATTTTTCATGTTGGGACATAAAAATATCCCAGCAGAGAATAAAAAGTTTTTTTTAAAAAAATATATATTTTAAAAACTCTAGCTTTCTCATAAGAAACTGTATTTTATTCCCTATGGTGCCTTATACCTACCTCACATGAAAATGCATTATCTTACCCTAATTAGAATGGAATAAATGGAGAATCCCAAGGTCCTGGGCCACTACAGGAGATCTAAAATGATGTCTCACAGACCAGATTAACCCTTGAGGTATTGGGAGGGTATGGAGATAGAGTTCTTGGGCCTGGTAGCTCCTTGAGGAGGCTGCATACTGATATTGGACCTAGGAACAGGTAGTCTTCTGCTAATAACAAGTATGAAAGAAGTATATGTGTAGATATCTAATATTTTTCTTGTGCAAAATACATGGATTAGCAAAGACATCAGTCACAGAGTTAATCAGAGGTGTGGGTTCTTGTATCACCTGTAAGCTTTGAAATTCATCCTGCTAGCTGTACTTTTTTCAAACAATGAGTAGAAGCAAAGCTTAGAAATTAACTTTTTGGGGGGCAGCTACAACTCCCAGAGCTCCCCAGATACCATGCCACTCCAAATGCAGGGTCGGTATTAGCACCTTTTAAGAGACGATCAGTGGGGACACTTTGTGGCTTGTGGTAAGAAGTAAACAAGAGCTGCAGTTAGAACAAGATTACAAAGTAACAATGTACATATGAAGCTAGGAAATATGGAAATTAAAAGAAGCATCAGGAAATGGGGGTAGTCACGAGAGAGAACATGTATGTGGTAGACACAGATCCTCAGCAGTAGATCCCAGATGAGGGCTTGAGAAGGACTAGCATATTTACCCGGTGTTGCTCAGGATTTTATTTTCTCATAGGTAACACTTGTTCGAAATACTTTAGGAATTACCTTACCTTACCTTAGGAATTAGATGCACTTGAAATACACAGATTTGAGATCCTGTGTCTATAATTCCCCAAACTGCCTTGTCCAGTATCTGTAACTTTTCCCCATAGTCCCCAATCCAATCCATATTCAAAGTTGTTAATATACAGAGGTTGGGTTTCTGAAGGAAAACACTGGCCTCCTTACTGCTAGGCCTTGTCTCCATAGCAACCGGCCTGAGGCCCAAGAGCTCTCTGGCTGAGAATTCTAAAGGCCCCTCCCTAAACTGGCAACCCCAGGATTCCACAGAATCATCACAGCTTCATCATCATCATCTTCTCACCTGACACAGCCAATCATATGAGGTCTTTGCCTGCCTGACAGAGACAAATTCACAAACTTTAACTTTTATATATTAGATAAGATAACCCAATATTGTAGGTGAGGAAGATCTTGTTAAGCAGTGGAACTTGGAAGAGCTTGCCCCGGGGGTAATATGCCTACTTAAAAGGCATGTTCTCTGTTATTCTCCTCCTACTTCTTGTGCCAACCTTCCATCTTAGCATATTTTAGTACTTAACAGATGTGTAATACCAGTGACATACATCCTATTGCCATGCTTCTTGAATTATGTCCTTATATAAATTGCATATATTTTACAATAGGGAAACAAACTCATAAAAGAGCTAAAAGATATTTCATATTGTGGTTAATATATTGCTCCAAGTTATGGCCAGTGTATATTTATTTGCCAATATTTGACTGCCAAATTGTGGATCAGCCTCATTAAGATCCTGGTCACTACACTTAATAGTCAGCTTGTTTTCCTCCACTGCCAATTATAAGTAGTCTAGAGTCCAACTGGAAAAGAAATGAATACTTCCTTCAAAAGAATATTTTGTTCCTTTTTTTTCTTATGGATCTCTTCTGCACAGTGATGACTAGACATTGTATCTCTTGGGATTCTGAATTCGAAAGCAGTTCTGCGGTGTTGACCCCACTCAATAATTAGCCCAGAATCCAAAATATAAAATGTGAGTCAAAAGGGGGAAAAGTTGTATAATACCAAGCCAAGCATTCCCCGCTTGTTTTCTTTCATTCTTTTCAAAAACGGTTGGTCTAAAGAAGATTTCTGTAAAATAAAAATGCTAGCTCACCGCTTTGAGAATTTTAGTTGATTCTACTAGATTGTTGTGGCTTCTTTGAGTTTGTTTTTCCCAAGAAACTTTGTTTCCTTTGCCATTTTTCAAAAGCTGGCAGTACGTATATGGTGGTCTGTTAGAGTCTGATGCACTGGATGGATTGCCTCAATTGCTGTTATTACAACCCTAACGGTAATAGGACTGCACTGTTTTCTAAAAACGAGTGAGCGTGTATTGAAACCAATGGGGCTTAGGTTACATGTGAGTGATTAGGCTAGCCATGATTAAATTGAATGCCATTGATTTCGGTGTATCTGCTCTAAGTATGTCTAAGTCCAAATACAACCTAAATATAGTCAATGTATGAAAATATGATCATAATGAAGATTATGGTATCAAAGATACATTATGAATGTCAGAATATGTGTATGTCTTATCTCTGGGTATTTTGGGGTAGACAAGGTGAGATAGGGTTGAAACTAAATGCAATTGCTAGGCCTAACCTGGGGGAACCTTTTGAATCAATGAGAAATTGGTCAGTCAAACCTCATATAAATTCCATTGATTCCAGAGACCTACTTGAGTTGTGAGCAGCAACTGCACTTAAGTCAGACTGTTGTTTTGTTGATGGTGGCATCTCCTGAGCAGAGTGAACCCATTCACCAGCACAAAAGGGTGCAGTAGTGATTTCTGTACATTTCCTCCTCTTCCCTCCTCCTCTGGATGTTAGAGAACTGCAGCAGGGCAAAAATAGTCTCTATCCTTATTCTATGAACAGGATAGTTCCACTGGGTCAGAAGCCTTCTATAGAAGAAAGAAGCCTTTTCATGTGTGGGAAGGGATTTCTGAATATAAACCTTAAACTTTAGGAAAGATGTACCTTCATTTTGAGAAAGAAAAGGAAAGGTGCAGAAATACAATTGAAGTAAACAACTGAGGTTGATTCCATTCTGTGACTGAGGCTGTTTCTGCACTGGACTGTTATACTGCTATTATTCCACTTTCAGTATCCTGTGGAATTCTGGGGTTTGTAGTTTCCTGAGGCCAAAGAGCTCTCTGGCTAGGAATTCTAAAGGCCCCTCCCTAAACTGCAAACCCCAGGGATTCCATAAGATGTTAAATGTGGAATCACAGCACTGTAACAGTGCAGTGAGGAAATGGCCTAAAAAAGAAAGCACATTTGGGTGTTTTTTAAGAAAATTCTAGCCATATTTGTGGGGCTTATAATGCACTGCTAAGTGTTTAATTTGAAAATGAAATGAATTGCCTCCCCAATAGGAAAATATGTAAGCAAACTGCAATCACACAAGGAGCTTTAAAGAATATTGCTTATTGCATGTTAAGGAGGAAGAAAAAAAAATGAGATTATTGAACGAACATTTTTGGCAACAGAACCCAAAGCTTTAAATAACAGAAACCAGGAGAACAAATAGACAGGCACTCATGGGCTTCTCTAAGGCCTACAAGTGTTTGCCCAGTAGAACAACTGACTTTTCTTTGGATTCCAGGTTCATGCCAGTCACACCATTGCTTCCAAAATCCCCCATTACTTCAGAATGGCATTCCATATTGCATGGGTGACTATTAATTTCTGTCAAAATGTCTCTTAGGTGTCCACAGAACTTTGGTTTCTGGTCACTCAGTAGTGTATGGGGTGTGTCCGCACGTGCGCACATGCCTTCCAGCCAGATGCTGACTTACAGGACCCAATGGATTTTCATAGGTTTTCTTAGGCAAGGAATACTCAGAGTTTTGCCAGTTCCCTCCTCTGAAATATAGCCTACAGTCTCCAAGATTTGGGAGGATCTGGTGCTGTTAGAGTAGTTAGGCATTTGTTGTGGATTATGTAATTCTATATTAATCCTTGGAGCAACTTAAAAATCCACAGCAAAATGTCTCTCAGGTGATAAGGAATATGAACACTGAGAACAGAATGTGAAAGATCATCTGGAGTGTTGTAAGTATAAAAATTATGCTGAAAACGAGTACAGCTAATGAGTGATAGGAGGGCTGTTTCACACATGTATATACATTATATGATGTATAAATGTGTGAACAGATTCCATTGAAGAGAACTGAAGTGATAATGAAAGTTCTAACTCTTTTGTTTGATCTGTGATCACTCATTCACACATGCAATTCATCACTTGGAGCTGCCTTTGTCAAGTGATGAGCATGCACATATGAAGTAGCCTTAAGAAGTAAAGTGCAAGGAGTGAAAGGAGGAATTCAGTCTAGAAGACTTTACAGAGAGGAGGGAAAGAAAAAGCCACAGCCAAAGGAAATGCTAAAATACTATCCCTAGGGATGTGAATGAAATAAACCAAGAAGGGAAAAGAAAATCATGAGAACTTCTAATTAAATAAGAATGGGGCACAGTAATCAAAAATACACGTTGAAAGGAATAAAATCCTAAATCCAGAGGTGGAGAAATTGTGAAATCAGAGAGGAAGAATTTGGAATTAAGAACAGAATATAGAATGCTTGCATTCTTTCCTGGGTTACAAGAGGATGTGAAGGCTTAAGAAACAATATATGAATATCATAAAAACAATGTGAAACATGTATGAAAAAAGGTGTAGTACAGAATAAAAAATTGATTATCAAATATGAAAAAAAAACCAGATTATGTGTGATAGTGGGATTAACATTAATTTAAAAAGTGAATGGCATTTTCATTAAAACTAAAGGTAGAGGAAGAAGAATTAAAATGAGATAATAAAATGAGATATGGACTAGGTGATGCTATTGTTAAGTGGATTTGTGGCTCATTGGTAGAACCCATGAATGCTCACCTGAGGTTCTTCTTCATTCCAGTGAGAAGTGACAAATTGTTGCCACAAGGTTCTTTCCAAGTCCCAGTATTGCCAACATCTCCATAAATGACATGAATGGAGGTATAGAAGGCATGCTTATCAGTCTGCAGATAACACCTAACTGAGAGGGGCCACTAATGTCTCAGAAGGCAGAATCTGAATTCAATGCCTGCAGGATCTTAATGAGTGAGCCAGCGTGGTTTGTAGTGGTTTGAGCATTGGACTACAACCCTGGAGACCAAGGTTTGATTCCTTGCTTGGTCGTGGAAACCCACTGGGTGATCTTGGGCACGTCACACCCTCTCAGCCCTGGAAACACCCATGATAAGTTTGCCTTCGGGTTATTGTAACTTGGAAATGACTAGAAGGCACACAATAACAACACAATAACCTTAATGAAGTGGAGAATTCAGTCAAAACTAACAACACGAATCTCAGGATGAATGTAAGATAAATAAAAATAAGATGTACAAATATAGAACGGGTGACAGCTGGTTTGATAGTGGTAAGGTTTTAGTATATTACAAGCTAAATATGAGCCAGCAACCTGATGCAGCAATAAAACAAGCTAGTGCAATTCCAATCTGCATTAACAGAAATATAGCTTCCAGATCAAGGAAGGTAGTAACACTACTTTGTTCTTCCTTGGTTAGACCTCACTTGAAGTGCTGTCTCCCATTATGGGAACAGCTCAAAATGCATACTGACAGGCTGGAATGTGTCCAGAGGAAGGTGCACAAGATGACTAAAGGTCTGGACATGAAGCCCTGGAAGGAATGACTTAGGGAACTGGTCTTGTTTAAAAGTTGGAAAGAAGCCTCACCTCTACCACTTGCAGTTTGCTGATGAGGTGTTCAATTCAAGGGTCCTCAGGTCTATCTGAGAGAAATGAGATAAAGAGAGAGAATTAATATCTTACACGCACTGCACATTTCTGCTTCGTATGTTAAGAATTCAGAAAGCATAATTTATTCTCTCTATAAACAGAAGCAGGTTGCCGTGGGAAAGGGTGATCTGGCCCCAGATTGTTTAGGCCCTAAACATGGAATGTTATGTGCTTTGCTTTCCTCCAAGAAATTACCTTAATTCAGCCTGAAAAAAAATACTTTTTGAAGCTGTCAGTTATTTCTAGATAGATAGGTTATGAAAGATAAATTTGTTATGGGGAACAGCTTATGGTCTGATCAGTTCCCTTGTTCCAAAATGTGTATGTGCGCGCGCACGCATGCACACCATGCATGTATAAATGTTCAGTTACTGTCTCATGTTCCACTGGTTTTTCTCTTTATTGTTGAGACTGGGCTGTATTCCTAAAAGTGCTTGTGCCAATGACTTCAAGGCAACTGCGTGCAGGGAGTTAGTATATGTGATTTTTTTTTTAAAAAAAAGGGAATTGTAGCTTTGATAGTTTGAGGCAAATGGAGACAGCTGGCAATACTAGATCACTCTGTTCAAAAGGCTGCGTTTTCATGAGTCGTTTGGGCTTTGCTGTTGGGAGTTATTATCTGGTACTTCAGAATAACATTCAGTGAGCTTGTTCTCTCATGACACAGATCTGAATGGGGGTATTTATGGGTTATGTTTCAAGTTTTTAAATGGTGTAAAGTTATATTGCATTTATTATTTACAGGAACTAAATCTGAGTTGGAGTTGCTCAGACCTATTTTAGAGTAATGTATTTTTTTTTTTTTATGGCACAACATACCATTACCCCATATGTTCAGGAAAAAAATGCTCTTAAAAGCTTTGGGGAACCATTTTTCCTGCCAAATATATAGCATGGTGAGTGTTCTCTTTAAATTGCTGCCAGTCACCCATGTAAAACTGAGAACATTATCTATGGCAGCTCTGCAGAGGTGTAGCCAATTCTGATGTTTGTGTTGCTTCTAGAACTTTTACCAATACTTTATTTACACTTTTATCCATTGCCATTAGTATTTATAATGTATTGTTGCCAACTGTATTCATAACTTCAAGTTCATACTTTTCTTCCACTCATATGTAACTATATTTGAGCTGGATGATGCCTGCATACTTAACTGGCTGAAATCAGACATCATGAGGTGGGTAAGTTGTGGTTCTCAAGCTATTGCTGGACTGTAGCTCCGAATATCCCTCTCCACTGATTATACTGAGCATTAGATTAACCACTGGTATGGTAAGGATGAGAATCTATCTGAACTAGTTTAGTTTTATGGGAATGAACCTAGCTTCTCTTTTCTTGCCTTGATAAAAGAAACCATTATTATTTAAAAATAGAGAGGAAAAGTTTTGAATTCTTCATTGCCACATCAATGTAGGGTGGAGGAATGCATTGTCACAGCTAGAAACTGGGCTTGTTTCCATTGTGATAGAAAAAAAGGAGAACATGGTCCACTTCAGCACAGCCAGAGTATATGTGGTTTCAGTAATGTTAGCATCTCCAGGATGGAATTAATGTAAATGTCACAATTCAGCTTCAGTGTGCTTAAGCCGAGGTGACATCAGTGGCAGATAGGTGAACCTGAGCACTAAAACGGTCGGCACTGACTTTAGATGCAAGGGCTGATACTGACATTTTTATTGTGGTTGTATATTGGTTTAGCCAGTTCAATGATCCTGAGAAGCAAGCCACAATAAAAAAAAGTATGAAAACCCCAGACAAACCAACAGAAATGTAATATGCAGTGCAATTGCAATTTGAGTTTCAGCAAACCAGTTTTGCAGGTAGGTCTAGGACAGGAGCCTTGTAGTATTGTATTTCACTTTTTTGCCTCAGTGTTCTCACCATTTTGGCAAACTTGGTCTTAATTTTATTTATTTATTGGCTTATTTATGCTTAGTAAATAGTAAATGATTAGAATTTTGGGGTATACACAAATCCCTGCCCACACACTTGATATATTTAGTTCCCTTTGCTTAGAATGTATGCCAGGATGTTGGTGATAAAAACTATGAAGTAGCTAGACTGCAGAACCTTATAGTAACCAAGTGCACTTTTTGTTAAGACATTAACCAAACAATCTTGACAGGATTTCCGGGTGTGTGATTACATTTGGTTTTGAGGAGGGCTGGTTTCCAGTCATGGAAGAGGAGTGAGAGTGGGATACTAAAGAGATAGTGGGGAAACGACACGGCGTGTCTTTGTATTATTTAATTGATTAATATTTGCTGTCCTTGTTAGCTTCAAACTAATTCATTCATGAGATCTTAAGCATGGTGAAAAGAATTACAAGAATTGTAATGTGGACTTCTTGCCCCCACTCCCCACTCTTACACCCTTTTCACAGATGTCTTTAACAGATCATGTGAAAAACTCTTTACTTAGACAGCTCTTCATCAGTGAAACATTGAGGGCATTTCCGCACTACGCTGTTATAGTCCCATTATTCCACTTTCAGCATCCTGTCGAATTCTGGAGTTTGTAGTTTACTGAGGTCCAAGAGCTCTCTGGCTGAGAATTCTAAAGGCCCCTCCCTAAACCACAAACCCCAGGATTCCAATAAGAGGTTGAAAGTGGAATAATAGCACTGTAACACTGTAGAGCGGAAATGCCCTGAGTTCCTTAAAACTATGAGGGAGAAATTGACTTCCTCCTTACAGTCTTGAATGGAAGTTGTGTGCTCTCTGTATACAACATGCAGAAACTTGGTTTTCAGACTTGCACAGAACTCTTAAGCCTAAATCCAGTTACAAGTCTCAACTAAAGTAAACTCATTGAATTAATGGGATTTGTGCAAGTATTGACTCACCATAAAGTACTGATTCAGTGAGTGTAGCAATTATATTTAGGCAGGGAGGGGTGTAATATAACTTGTTTCCTGCCACAAAATACTTAGCACAAAGTACTGGCATGGGTTAGCACCCTCTGCAATGCAGTGCTGAATAAAAACAGTGTGCTTGTCTTACATGCTCTTTGATAATATTGTATGGAGTCTGTTTTGAACGGTCTGTAAATTTACAGGCTGTAAACTGTAAATTTTAGGGCTCTACTGAGTGTTAGCTCATTTTGATTTTTGATCTGAAAATGGAAGTTTTGTGGTGGGGATAATATATTCTGAAACACTCTTTAATATTTACCATTGTTCAGTCCTGCATCTGATCACTGCTGCTACTTTTTTCAGTGTCATTTTTAACTCATTCTGGTTTTGTTTTTTCTCTTATACAAATATGATTGCATTACATTGCCGTGTAGCCGGTGATATGTGTTGACATGGCTGTGGACAAATGAAGCCTATATAGAGTGAGGGCAATTCTTTCTAGACATGAGTGACTCTGACCAATTGTGAATCATATGTGAATGTGATGATATCACTGAGAAACAACTGGCCTATTCATGGTGAGGGTAGTCCTTCTTGATTAATGAGCACTCAGGTTATTAAACATTGTTTAATAGCTGTCCCTGCCAGGGTATGTTGCCTTTTGACACTGATAACAACGTTTGTGAGAATTCACTCCCTTTCAGCTCAGTCCTAACCAAGAACTGTTAAAAAATATACCAAATTGTTGTAATCTCCCAAGTACATGTAGATTACACAGTTGTGGAATAAATGATTTGTAACTTGACGTCACAGTGTTGTTTATATGTAGTTTTAAGAATGCAAACTTCTTAGCTTCAAGTGTTTCAGCAATGAAGAATTTGAGGAGAATCTGCCAACATTTATAATGTTGGACATTCTTTCTGTGTGTATGAAAAGCAAAGAGCTTACTGTAAAGGAATAGCAGCTGTTTAAACATGTGTTCAGCTAAAGCAATGTCACAATGTTTTGAAGAAAACAGCCTCGCTCTGCTAGAGATATAGGAGAAAAAGCTGAAAATAACTTTTCCTAAAACAGCCGTAAATTAGAAGTAATTTGTATTCTCCACAAGATTACTCTAAAAGCACAACTGCCTCACAACTGGTAATCAGATTTATCAGTGTTGTTTCAATAGACAGGCAGGGCTGGCTCCAAATTTATGGGAGTTTTTTTGGTAAAGTGCCTCACTATGGCCCTTTCCATCAAGATCTTACAATTTATTTGTTTGTTTGTTTAAAAATAAATTATGGGAAAAAGAGAAAGAAGGCTAAACTACATACTACATTAAATGCATAATGTGCAGCTAAGATATACTTTTTTTTTCATAAGTAAATGTACAGTAAATAAGTACACAAAAGACAGGTCCATAATGTTAATATTCTTCATCAGGAATATTTCCCATTCTGGCAATGCCTCATAAGGGCAAATCTTCAGTAGAGCAATACAGTAAATGCACATGGACATAGATAAGTGTGGAAGCATTTACATGTTCCAAGAATAAATCAGGCATAATCTTTAATAAATCCTATAGTGTGCAGTTGTCATGTACTGGATAACTCACACTCCACACTCTGAGGTAGGCAGAAGTTTATTTTTTTATAGATAAGCATGAACAACACAGCACACTTTCTCAGAAGTTGCTGAGACTGAAAGGTACATACAATATGCATCTTTTATAGGTTATCAATACAAATCTAGGTGTGCAAAACATCCATTGGTCCCAGCAGAAATCCCCTCATATGTCTATCTCACGTTTATTTTCCCATGCTGGTGGTTTTCACAATCACATATGCTCTTGACCAGGTTGACCCTTCATGCATATTTCTCTACCCTGTCTCCACAGTGCTTTCTTCTCACAACATCCCAAGAGTGCCAGCTTTAATTTCAATTTCCTACTGTACCCTACCATAAAATACAGTGTAACAACCAGAGGCCTATGGGAAACAATGAAGTAGCAATTAGCAGTGCTTAAGCCTGGATACAAAGTAGCCCCATTTGTGCAATGATAAAATACAAAGTAGCAGTTAGCAAAGAACACACATTCAACAGGTTAGTATTTCTGTGGCAGGGCGCCTAGAAAACCTAGCAACCTGATAATAGATGAATAGAGTGTGTTCATTATAACAATCTAGTACACTAATATTGATATATTAATATGTAGGAGCAAATGTGGTCTTTACAGTCCATTATTCCCTCGGTATAGCATAATAATCCACATACAGAGGTAAGTTACACCAACTCTACACAACCACCATGCAGAATAGGAATACTGTGAAACTCATCAATGACTAGGTGCCATTATGAAATTCTTAGTGAGTAACCTCAGTGTGCAACTTTGCTGTATGTGCAACTCTGTTTCCCACTGATGTCAGCAGAATATGTTGGTGGCACTATGATGAGTAATTTGTTCCACCTATGTAGCACTTGGTGCATCTCACTAACAGAATGACAACTGTAATGCGTTATGGTACTTAAAGATCAATCACTTTGTTGCAGTACCTGCTGAATAATTATATGCAACACATTTAAAGTTTAGAAACCAGAAAACTAGTAGCTTATTTGAGAGGAAGAAGATTAGAATCAGGTTTGATTTTGATTCTGATTTGATTTATATCCCCCCATTTCCTCAATATGGGACCCAAATCAACTGGTGAGTTATGTGTAATAAGGGGACTGCCTCCTTTGGAGCAATGTGCCTCTTCTAAAAGACCACTTCAAACTTAAGGACATATTTTCAGTGGGGCTATTGTGTTGTACACATAGATCTTCCTGGAGCTTTATCTGTTTAAATGTTTACCCAGCAACTTATTTAAGAATATTTGGAAATCAAAAGGACTGAGGATTCTGTCTCAGCCTTGAAATTACTGCACCCAGTCACTGATCTGAGGGAAAGCAATCTGTAGATAAGATTAGAACATGATGGGGTGGTGAGTCAGCCTTGATACCAATAACCTGCTTCCCTGTGGGTGGAGAGGGCAGAACTGGACATCTGGTAACCCTGCTGAGAAGGGAGGTTTAGCTACACTGTACAACCCTTGCAGAGGACAATAAGAGCTTTGGGCATTGTCAACAAAAAGGTAACCAGTATAGAAAATCTTTCATCAGTGACCAAGTTCTTTGTTTGACTGACATCAACCATTTGAGGCTTGCTCTGTTCTTTTGTGGCTCTGTTACACAGAAGACATGCTGCCAACAAATCTGGGTAGGATTTTTAAACAAACAAAAATACCTCTTTGAATATGGATTGAGAGGGAGTTTATAAAGAATTATTAACAAAACAGGAATCTGGATGAACTTTTAGCAATGGTTATTATAGGTTTGGTAATAGCAAACTAAGCTGGTAAGGAAGCAATATTAGGCAGTTAAGCAAAGATGTCTGAGTTGTGTGACCATGTTGTAACTTTCTGTTTGATGTTGAGTAGACTGTAAACCATGGATTGGACCCCAAGATAAATTTTTAAAAATGCCAGGAACTGATTATGTGCCTCCTCTTTTCAGCTATCCTGCACAACATCCCTACGTTGCTCAGGAAGATCTCTGACCCATTGGAGAAATTTGTGACAGGGGGAGGAGCACAGTTTCATGTAGAAACAAAGAGGGAATGGGAGACTTTTCTTAAGTCTTCGTCATGTTTGCTTTGCTTAGGACCCAAGACCACAGGTCCCAGTGTCTACAGGCATAAAATTATGGCATGTCTCTTACAAACAGCATTTTAGCAAAGCAGAACTAATTAGTTCTTTATATTATTGTTCTTTTTGTTCTATTGCTCTCTTTATATTATTTTTAATTTTCTGTACAGAGAATAACAATTATTTGTAACAGCTATTGTGAAACACCCTTTGGATGACATCCAGATGTGGGCTTCTGCCTGTCAAACCAGCTTCTGTTTCTTCCATGTCTGGCAAAGTCAAGGAAAGACAGTGTAATGTCTTGTGCCTTCTTTAGTATGAATATTTGTTTACAATAGTTGTGGATCATAATCAAGGAAATAGAATTGAGGATTTCAGTGTGTAACACTGGAATAAGGAACTCCCGTGCTCTTTTTTAATTTTAGCCACATTCTATTCAAAACTAAACATTTTGAAAACCACCCATTTGAATGGGAATGAATATTCTCCTTTACAGGGTAAAGTGATTTACCTTTAACTAAGGAATTTACCACATAAGGCTCTTCTCTCATTAAAAAAAGGGTTGTTTCTAAAAATGCTATGTAATCAAGATTCCTTCCTTTAGTTTTGCACCTTGGGAACCTTTCCAGAATTGCAGGCTTTGTTTGGGCTAAAACCTTATCACAACACAGGACTTGGGACTGCCCAACCAGTACCTCCTCCAAGACATCCTCCCAACCCCTTTTCCTAGTTTGGCTTCATCTGTCCATTTCTCTGAAGGTTGCCTTTACTTCCCCCCTCCCTGATTAGAATCTTTTCTTGTTTTAATACAAGCCATGGAAACTCTCACACACACCCTTCTGCAGCCATAGCTGTGGAATCCCTGTGTCAGTCTCTCTCTGCCACCCCCCACACAGATGCAACCCCACACAGTCCTAAATGTAACAGTATTACATTTAAAAGGGCATTTATTTAATCACACATACAAAAGAATAAGGGTCCCTTCTGCCTTTTTTTCCTTGTGGTGGTGGAAGCTTTGAGGATAGGTTATCCTCAAGTTGGTGACACATTGTTTAGACATGCATCGTGACACAATAATTCAGTAAGTAATTCAGTAAGTGGAGACAGCCCCTCTACCCTGGCCCACTGCCACCACCACCCTTGCCAGAGTCTTCTTCGGCCAGGGGCAGCAGTGGCAGAGGCAGCCCTTCCATTTGGGCCTGGCTCTCCCCTGCCGCTGCCCTCTCCAGGGTCTTCATCGGCCAGGGACAGCAGTGGCAGAGGCAGCCTCTTCACCCGGCCCTGGCCTGCCAGGGAGGTGAAAGAGTCAGCCCCTCCACCTGTTATATTTGTGTGACACACCTACACCTTGCAGGCGACACACTAGCATGTCACAGCACACAGTTTGGAAATCGCTGGATTAGACTAAAGTAGCTGCTGGCTTTCATCCGCCATCAATTAATAAAGCCTGAAGATGGAAGTAACAAGAAGAGGCAGAAGACAGGGTTAAGGAAACTATACATTTCCAGACGTACGTGTGTGTGTGTGTGTGTGTGAGAGAGAGAGAGAGAGAGAGAGAGAGACAGAGACAGAGACAGAGAGAGGGAGAGAGAGAAGAGTCTGAAATTGGGCTACTCTTGCTGGGGGAGGCAATGAGCAAAGGTTTGCATTATTGGCTTCTCTGACAAGTCCCAGTTACAAGGAGGGTCATTTGCCACTGGATTTCTTTTGCTGTAGACCAAAAAAAAAGTTTAGATGCTTCTCCCTTACTTTGCCATCTCAAATTGAAAGAAAATCCGATTAAAAATTTCCGCCCCTTCTTCTTCTCACTTGATCACTGGAAGTAGATTGAAGTTTCTTAGTACAAGAATGTAAGCAAAGAGCACATGAATCAACAGCCAAAGCACACCCAGCAGACACCACCTGTCCACCTGATATTGGCATAAAGTGGAACTGAACGTTCACACTAGAGATTGTAGTGGGATGCAAGAAAGGCAGTCATTAACAGATATTTTTGGGTGTGTTTGTAAAAGAAATGCTTTCCAAACAGTCTTCCACTGGGAGAACGGCAGAAAAAGAATGACATTGTGTGGTAAGTCCCAGCCAAATATGCTGTTAACCTGCTGTAATGGCCTCCTGTGATAAGCTCCTGAGTTCTCCTTTTCTCTGAAAGCTCAAGGCAAGTAATAATAATTAAAAACAAATGGTCATAAAGTGGGCATAATAAAAATAAAATACGGAATTCCCCCTCCTGTCCAGACATATCCCTGACAAATAAAGGTCAGTTAAGTAAAATGGTCTTGTAGAGACTCCAGGAGATCTACCATAAGCATTTGTTCTATGTGCTCCCAAGTGACAACTTATAAGAGATATTTACTGTGTTTCAAATGGCCGTATGCTATGATCTGTGCCCACTGGGGCTTTTCTGACCACTGTTCTTGCTGCTGCAGCATCTCAAAAACCTGACAAACCACTTTGGGGGATCAAGGCACCCTTCAGAGCAGCATATAATTGGACGGTTAAGCTGTCCGAAGCTTCTCTTGAATTAATGTGGAAAGGATAGCAGAATCTTTTTTTCCCCAAGCCAACCACAGCTCAGTAAATGATATCAAGGATTTAGGGACTTTCAAAGCTTGCCTCTTTTTTGAGATGAGGTTTTATGAGCTTCTGATATTTTCCTCTGAACCCAGCTCAGGGGAACTTTGATGTCATCTTCATGGGTGAAGCAACATGGAAGCATATAGAACTGGTGAGAAGTCAGAAAACCTTCATAAGGAGAAAAAAATGCGCTGTTTGGATCATGGGTTGGTTTCAGAACCATTTTCCTCCTTCATATCCAAATTCTGTTCTGATCAATGAATGCTTGAAATCTTTTTTTTTTATTTCAAGTTACATTTATTAAAACTGAGATTGCAGCAAATCAGCAATAAATCATGTAGCTGACTCTTGAATGTTATAAGCAGAATACAGTTAATTGGAAAGGAGAAGGAAGAATCCAGAAAAATAAATTAGTGGGCTGTGAACAATCACTCCTAGAAAATCTGCTGAGATTATGAAACTGACAGGGTCAGCATTAGGCAGTGTGAGGCAGATTTTGGCTGTCATAAAAGGACAGAAAATGGCTTCTTATTTATTCTGTTGTTACTATTGTCTTTTTATTGCTAGGGATAAGAAGAGAGTTTTCTTTTTTTAAGGTAGGGAGTTCTGCCTCATGTGCCAAAATAAATGAGCTGGCTTTGAATACTGCAGACCTTGATTTGAATGGATCTTGAGGATGGGAGATTTGCTGCTCTGCCTCTGGCAGCAGAATATCTTAGAGCAGCAGAGGGAACTAAGTAGATTTCCTGCCCAAGCAGTACTCCACTGTCTCAGATGTGTCTAGATGTAAAATTATAGGATGCTTTCCCTTATACTGTGGAATTTTTTATTTTAATTTTTTATTTTAATTTTCAGCTTCTCTCTAGGTCACATCCTTAATGTTTGCTTATTTTGTCAGTGAAATAAAAATTATAGGCTTGCCCTCACTTTTCAGATATGTGAGAGTCCCTGGACAGCTCGGGATCTGTTTTATGTGTAGGTGACACCATTGTGTCTCTAGCCTATTTAACTGCTGGCAGTGGGTGACCTTTATGTTTAAACTGGCAGCTGCTGAACAGTGGAGTGATTAAATTTGCAAGCCTCTTGTGGAGACTTACCCAGATGTCAAGGAACTTTGTGGTAGTGCATACAAGTTAAGCTACAGCGGGGACTGCTGACTTGCACTAAATAGACTGACTGCGATAACTGTTTGACACATGCGGTTAGAACTTCTTGCAGCTGATTCCATTTGGAGGTAATATGTGGTGTAGATACAAGATCTGTAGTGTATTATCCTTATTATTTGAGCATTTTTTAATGCAATAGTTTGACAATCCATTCTGAAAAACTGGGAGGGACAGCTTGGTCATTCATGCTAGCACCCAGTGCTTGAAGTCTTCTGTGATACACTGCTGGGCCCCACTACACTCCCTGAAAATGATCCCATGATCTTGGATGTTTCATGCCACACTACAGTACCTGACTTCACCAGAGGTTAGGGCTCAGTTTATGGTCTAATATGTTGTTGCTGTTATTGCTTTTAACTAGCTGTTTTTGGGAAATGCTCACTAAGAGGGTGGTGCCAAATATTTTCCCCTTTATATCATTAATAAAGAAATGTGAATAGGGAAAACAGCATGTTTGGTGAGATGATAGGGGCAAGAAAAGTTGTACGACAGCCTTTTCCAGTGGCCCCTATTTGGTGCCTTACCTCCTGTTCTCCCACCTCACTTATCCCTCAGAAAACTGTGCAGATTAGACACTTAAGGGCTCATTCAACTGCCCTTCCAGCCTGCCTGGGATCAGCCGTCTCCATTGCTTTGTAGGAATACTACTGCACCATACAAAACCTTTCCACTGAAATTTGATGTTCAATCTGAACAAGTTGTCTCAGGGTGAGAAAGAAAGATGATGGGGCGAGTGAGGAAGGAATAGAAATGCTAGATCCCATAGCTCTCTTTGGCCTTTCAACACCACATATCCAAAATGGGGAGGAAATGCATATCAGATCTGAGGTTGATCTGAATGATTTTTTTTTTTTTGAGACACAAAAGAATTTTTTCTGAAGGTTGAAAAACATAAATTTGGCCTCTGTTGTTCCTACTGCCCTGTCAGTAAGAGCTAGGCTTTGGATAGATCAGAGGCTCTAACCCTGGAGGGTTTTGTCACTCACGCTGTTTACACACAGGAGTATGACCTTAATGGGTTTCTGGTTTGGTGTGGGCATTTCATTTTCTGCTCTACTGAGGCTTGTTTTGAGATTACCATTATTATTTTTAATTGCCATTTTGCTACTTTACTGTTAGCTTTTTCAAGGGCATCCACTGAAGGGCAGCTTATAACAAATTACATAGTTCCTGTTAGAATATATTGATTTGAATGTGTCTTCCAGTTGTTTCACTGTGCTCTCAACTATACCTACTGGAGGTGACTGCAAAAAAGTCACCTTGTGGCAGAAAGTGAGGTAGTATTTGCAGAACATTAGAATGGCATTTGAAGAAGGGACTAAAAGTTATCTAGTCATTTCTTGCATAGTTAGTTTCAGCTGATGGAAGCCCTGAATATTGATCATGTTGTATTACTGTGTTCATAACAGTGTGTTACAAATGCATGGTTGTATTCCTTCACTACAATTCATTTTGAAAGTAATAGAATTTCTGGCTAGTAATCAGATATTTTCTGAAGGATTTCAGCCTTGCAAAGAAATGTGCACCATATCAAAATATATTTTAGATTTCACAGAGCATTCCAGATATACACGTTGCTTGCTGACAAGTGAATAGCATGTCATTCAATTCCCTCCTGGAATATGTATCACCGTGAGGACAGATTGCTCAGTTCCTAAACTCTATGACTTTGAACATGACTAATGATTTAGCATGTAATGTTGACAGAAAACCACACAACTCCATATTTAAATGACATTTTCACAAATGGATATCAAGATATCTCTTTCCACAGGGGCATAGGGATATTATTCATCAGGCGTAAGCTTGTGTATGTCAGGTATATACAGTCACTGGGGAATATCAGAGTACTGCTATACTTTTTGTTAAGTGAACAAATATCTACCCAAGCAGAATAGAGTGGATGTCATCCACATATCCAGGTTTTTCCCTAGAGCTGAAGCCTTCCACGGTTCTGTACAAAATCTTAATGGCAGTGTGTATAGCATCTCACTATTCTCCCATAGTTTCAGCACTCTTTCTATGTAGAACAGTAAGGCTGTCTTTATTATTTTTTTCTTGCCAAAATGCCCACTGTATTTATTAGTATTGCCCACAGTGACATTATTGCAATACTGCATTTGACTAACCACTGCTGGGCCCTCACTTTTACTGCATGTTCCCATTTGATAGTATTGCCCATGTGACCAGCTCAGAAAATACAAAATAACAGTAGGTAGAAGAAAAAAATTATGCAGAAGTTACAGATCAACTTAGAGTTTTATCACATCACACTGGCCATTTCCACACTACGCTCTTATAGTGCGATTATTCCACTTTCAACATCCTATGGAATCCTGGGGTTTGCAGTTTCGGGAGGGGCCGCCTGGCCCCTCCCGAAACTGCAAACCCCAGGATTCCATAGGATGTTGAAAGTGGAATAATCACGCTATAAGAGTGTAGTGCAGAAATGGCCACTGTTATAATGTTATTATTCCACTTTAACTGCTATGCCAATATCACATGGAATCATGGGAATTGCAGTTTAGGGAGAGGCATTTAGAATTCTCAGCCAGAGAGCTCCAGTGCCTCACCAAACTACAAACCCCAGAATTCTACAGGGTGCAGCCAAGGCAGTTAAAGTGGAATAATAGTGCTATAACAGCATAGTGTGATAGGGACCTAAGACAGAAATCCTAAATCCAGACTGCTACTTTGCTATGAAGTTCAGCAGGTGAATTTGCTCTGTTCATCACAATTTCTCAGCTTAACTGAACTTATGGGGAGATAGTTGTTGCCATATTCCACTGTGAGGCATTGCATTCTCATAGAAGTTTTACTAATCAAGCAGTTAAAAGTAATATTCAGTTAGCATAATAAGCTACATGAATGCAACAAAGATATTGCCATTTCCTCTAACCCTCCTATGTTTTCAGGCAAAGGCAGAAAGTGAAACTAGATTTTGACCACTGAAGGACCTTTTGAGAATCTTGACATTTACAGTGGCCTTTCCACTTTCACAAGGCTTTGGGGCACAGAACCCTCACAAAGGTAGAAAAAAACTGCAAATAAACCTGCCACCTGAGAGCTCCCCCTCCTGTTCCTTTCCAGCGTTCCCCTCTCCTGTCCCCTTGCCTTTTGACCAGGCATGTGTACCTCCTTCCATGCACCTGGGCAAAAAGCAAGTGAATGGGAGGGGGCAGCTATGAGCACAAAGAAGGTGAACATGTGCTTCCCCCTGATTCCCTTGCCTTTTTCCTGAGCGTCACATGCCTTCCTTCCACCTGCCCAGGCAAAAGGCAAGGAAATGGGAAGTGTAGAATGCACACTTGCCCATGTGTGCACCTTCCTTCTCCCTCCTCCCATTTGCTTGCCTTTTGCCTGGGTGTGGAGAAGGAAGGCATGCACACTGGGGCAAAAGGAAAAGGAATGTGATGGGGAGAATGGGAGGGGGAGGCAAGTGAGCTCCTTGCAAATAATCAAATTTGCAAAGGTCAAACCCATGAATGTGGAGAGAAGTCTCTACATCCTTGAATTATCCTCTCTTTCAATATTTAATTTGATGAATGCTCCTTTTTCACTTCTCTTAGCAGTAAGTCCTAGGTCAGATATAATCAGTCAATGAGAACTAGAGTGCATTTACAGTCCATTGCAGAATATTGAGTCTCACCATTTTATAACCATAGAGCACTGGCATATGGACAGAGGGGTGGTGGGGGCAGTCCACCCGGGTGTCAGTTTTTAGGGGGCACCCTGCATGATGTGGCCATGCCCCCATGTGACATGACCACACCTCCGCGACCTCCCATGACATGGCCACGCCCCCACACAACGTGACCGTGCCCTCACGCGACACGGCCATGCCCCTGCCCTTCCGTCTCTACCCCCTTTGCCCCCGTCCCCTCACCTGCACTCCAAGCTGTGCAGCCAGGTGGGTTTGGTTTCAAAAGCTGGTGTGTATACTAACATGTCTTAGTCATTCCATGCTGTGGGGTACAGAGAAATACTTTAAGTGATATTATGAAGGGGATGGCATTGGAAAGAAGTGAAATAATTGATTTCAAATTGTTGTAGCAAGGTTGCTAAAGGTATTAGTCCTAGCTGAGAGGAGCACATTGAAGCACAGTTTCACACTACATAAAGAAAAATGGCTCAAAGAGAATTCTGAGAACAGAGATATGTTAAATGCTAAGACATCAATGTTACCATGAACTTTTGTGGATAATAGCCCATTTGCACCTGGCAAGATTGAGATTCCTATGCCTTTGGTTCCAGCCTTTAGTGGTTTATTTTCATTTCTTTCTTTCTCCAGTGGCTGCATTTCATCACAGCTTACTACTACTACTACTACTACATTTAAAAATAACTGTATGTGTTGGAAAAGTTAGTTTTTTGCATTCACATTGTTCACAGAGTCCTCAGCCAGCAGAGCTACTAGCTATGCTACGCTATGTGGATGATTTGGAGGAGTTAGGTCTAAAAAAAGAGTTTAAACTTAAGAGTTTAATTTTTTATTGATTAATTAATTGATTGAATTTATATGCTGCCTTTTCTCCCAAAATGGGATGCAAGGCTGCTTCCATAAAGTTAAAAAAAAATGAAAAGCATTTAAACAATTAAAAACATTTTAAAAACATTTAAAATTATAAAACAAACAATAAATTAAACTTTCACTCAAGCCTTTCTGCTGCTTCCTGAGTCCTCCTTTCATAATGAGGCTTGATGAATAAAATGTGAGCATTGATAGGAATCCTGTTTGCCGGTATCTTGCCATAATATTCTGTGAAGCAAGATTTACATGATGAGTCTTGCGGTGACAATCTTGGAAGCCAGAATAGATTTTTCAGTGTGCCTTTGAAATGATTATGCTACTAACAGGGTAGTTTTCAAAATGAGATCTTTTCCTGAAAAGAAGGTGCCGTTATGCTAACTTTATTATTGTAAAGAACTTTGAACATCCTTAATAAATAAATAGTAATAAATGCCTGGTGCTATTTACTTGAGTTGTCTAATAATGAAGCAGATTTAAAAATGACTCTGGAGTGCTGCCAAAACTTTTAATCTTCGTAAATATTTATTCCTAATGGCAAAACCCCTGCACTCTTAAGTCTTTGCACCTCATTTAGAGCAAAAGTACTGGGATTAAATCAATGGAATGGCACACAAAAGGGTATTAAATGTGATGGCATTCATTATAAATGTTAAGCAGAATGCCTAGAATAGCAACTGTCAATCTTTTTTTCAGAATTACAGGACCATTTAAAAAGGCTTTTAGGAGAAAAAAAGGGGAGTAAAAGATTTAATTTCTGATTAAATGAGGAGATATTTATAGATAGTAGCTATGACTCACTGTAGTATATGTGCAGAGCTCAGAACCTAGAAAGAAAATTTGTTCTTTTGATGGACTAGTACACAAAAAATCAATTTAGGCACCCTAGAAGCAAGAGGTCAGTTCTCTCCCTTAGAAGATAAATGCTGTCCTGTCTATATAGACTTGCTTTACACCATCACTAGAGTTTAGGTTTCCATTTTACTCTGGGGTTCAAGCTTCCTGAGTATAAGGTCAAGTTTTATTATGTGTTCAAAGTCATCGGAATAGTAGGAACAGAACTGATCAAAATCATATATTAACAAAACAGAAATCCAAGTAGTCTGGCCCAGATCAAATCATTACTTACAGTTTAACAGGTTGAAGTTGACAAAAGGTGTTCTAGTCTTATATCTTCTGTTGCACGCTTAGGAGTGATTGGAGATATTAAAATCTCTCTGTTTCAGTTTTGTTGAATTTATTAGAAACTTACATTTAGTTTTTATCATTGGATCATAAAAGATTGCTACTATTTTCTGCTCCCACTGAAATTCATGCAGTTTTTTAAAAATATGCCATTCCTGATATTCATGTTTGTTTGATCAGTTTACCTAACTGAAAATTTTTTTTCCTCATTCATTGACATGTTTTTCTGCACATTTTCTTAGTTATGTGCATTTTCTCCATTTGCAGTTCAACGCATAGAATCATAGAATCATAGAAATGTAGAGTTGGAAGAGACCACACAGGCCATCCAGTCCAACCCCCTGCCATGCAGGAACACCCTCAAAGCATTCTCGACAGATGGCCATCTAGCCTCTCCTTAAAAACCTCAAAGGAAGGAGACTCCACTACACTCCGAGGCAGCATATTTCGCTGCCGGACAAACCTGACTGTCAGGAAGTTCTTCCTGAGGTTCAGGTGGAATCTCCTTTCCTGCAGCTTGAATCCGTTGCTCCTTGTCCTGGTCTCTGGAGCAGCAGAAAACAAGCCCTCTCCTTCCTCTACATGGCATCCCTTCAAATATTTAAACATGGCCATCATGTCCCCTCTTAACCTTCTCTTCTGCAGACTAAACATACCCAGCTCTCTAAGTCTATCCTCACAGGGCATGGCTTCCAGGCCTCTCACCATTTTGGTTGCCCTCCTCTGGACTTGCTCCAGCTTGATGGTGTCCTTCTTGAATTGGGGTGCCCAGAACTGGACACAGTATTCAAGATGAGGTCTAAGCAAAGCAGAGTAGAGTGGTACCGGTACCTCCCTCGATCTAGACACCATACTCCTATTGATGCAGCCGAGAATTGCATTGGCTTTCTTGGCTGCCGCATCACACTGCTGACTCATGTTCAGCTTGTGGTCTATGATGACTCCTAGATCCCTTTCACATGTACTGCTACCCAACCACGTGTCCTCCATCTTATATTTCTGTATTCCATTTTTTTCTACCTAAGTATAGGACCTTATACTTATCTCTGTTGAATTTCATTTTGTTCGCCTTGGCCCAACTCTCCAATCTATCCAGGTCATTTTGAATTTTGATCCTGTCCTCTGGCATATTAGCAACCCCTCCCAATTTGGTGTCGTCTGCAAATTTGATGAGCATATCAATTGCGTTGTCAATTGTGTTGTTTGCGCTTTATTTCTCAGAATCCTGTATGCACGGTGAAGTGAGTATTTCTTGCAGCAAGTTTAAGGAGTTGCAAAAATACTGCTGTCATAGAGACTGTTGAGTCCAACAAAATTTCTTCCTATCTCTAAGGCCGTTTCTGTACTACACTGTTATAGCGCTATCATTCCACTTTCAATATCCTGTGGAATTCTGGGGTTGCAGTTTAGGCAGGGGCATTTAGAATTCTCAGCCGGAGAGCTCTTTGGCTTCAGGAAACTATAAACCCCAGAATTCCACAGGATGTTGAAAGTGGAATAATAGTACTATAACAGTGTAGGGTGGAAATGGCCTAAGTAACACATTGATCATGTATCATTCAGATTTTAAAATCACATTTCCAGGGGTGGCCAACTGTTGAATCTTTTATCATGTCATGTGGTGATACCAGTGTTCAGAAAAGTTACTTTTTTGAATTAAAAGTCCACATCCTGCAGCTAAGATAGGCAGTAGCCATGCTGAATTTTGGGGTGATAGTCTATAAAAGCCTTATCAAGACAACATTGTAGAAGAAAGTGTGGTAGACAGATTTTTAAGCAAATTTGATGCCACATGGTGAAATCTTTCAGTATATGGGGAATCGCTGAAATGCCCCTAACTTCACCAATTGGTCCAGTGACTGAAAATGGAGTTTAAAAATGGCTTCCTTAAAGCGAGAGAATTTCCATTCCAATAGGCAATTTGCTCACTTGAAGACTGCTTTAAAGCAAAATAACAAAACAAACAAACAAACAAACAAGTGAAGTTCTAGAAGCTTGATGTGGTTCAGTGCTTTGCATGATATATACGACTGTGCTCCAAAATCAAATGCTCTGGAAATCCACATTTCCTTAGTAGCTTTTGAAGCTGAGCCTATCAAGAATTATTATACAAAGACTCACGGGAGACTGACTCCTTTAAAAAGAATTTAGACAATCTTGATTGTCTATGAGCTGCAGTTTCAACCTGCAATTTGACATAATAAACCCAGCTATAGTTGACATGAAACATGTATCAGTTTTTGGCTGAAGTAAAACTGGAGTGTTGTTGGCTGCCATAAAATAATTGATACATGAAATTTATTTTCAAATGTTTTGATTCCTGTCAAAGTACAACCACCATGTGAAAAGTGTGATGAGATATGTGTGCTTGAAAGATTCATTGAGCTCTTCATGTCAAAAAGTTTCCCATACAGAGTAGGGCAGGGAATAGAGATACCTTAATCCTGATGACAGTCTTGAATGTATATTTCTGTCTCCTACTTTCTGTTTATTGAATAAAAAGGTCTAAATTAAAATGCGTCTACTTGATAAGTTATGTGACCATCTAGCATCTGGCTATAGCATGGTGGTTTATGCCTGAAAAACTATGACATCATGTTGGAAAGTCATGGGGAGAAATTCTGCCAAATTGTACGGATTTAAGCAGCTGCCCTGAACTGACTCAGCTTTGTTCCAATGTGATTCTGTTGATTCCTTAAAGCAAGAACAAGACAATATATTTTTTTTCCATTTCAGCATGGAAGGGTGTAGTTGATGTAAACACTTCCCTTTTCACTTGCTAATTATGAGATTCTAAGGTAATTTCAGAATGATACTGTATGGCAACCTGTCCTCTAAGTAGGATTCCAGATCCTAGGACCTGGCCCCTGAGTCTTACAGACTGGGTCCTTTTTTCCATTTCTCAGGGTGAGAGGGAGAAATCTCAGAACAAGAGAGTTGCCTTGGAAGTATATGTTTATGTATTTTCCCAATTATTTAGATTTGGTGTACTTTTTAATTTGGACAGTGTTTGCTGTGCAGGTAGGGTTGATGTTTAACATATCGTCCTTAATGACATCACCAGAGGGCTGTCCCTTGTAACATCACCCTTTTAGCATCACCAGGGCCTGTCTCTTGTGACTCCACAAGGGTTCATATCCAGGTCTCAGGTTTTGGACCTGAAATCTCAGGGCTTGGGACTGTCCTGACCTGGCCACACTATCTCTGAATATATATATATTTTAAATGCACGGGTACAATCTCTGGCAACATCACAAATCAGCTGATAGGGAAAGAGAAATTGGAAGCTACAGAAAGGATAAAAAGGGAGAGGATCTGCAGTGATGGCTATGAATTTAATAAGATATTAATGTTTCCCATAACCATAAGATTAAGGTCTGTAACCTTAGTCTACCCTGGATTTCTCATGTTACCCACCCTTATAGTGCTTGTTTATTTATTGTTTGCTAGCCTTCTCTTCCTACAGCTACCCAAAACAGTGTTTGGCATTATAACTAAGAAGATTTGAAGCTACAGTAGAGCTAAAATGCTGCTCTAAATTACTTGTAGGAAAGGTGAGGTATAAATACAGTAAACAGTCTTATCTCTTAGGAATTCTGTCTTGCATCTTCTCTTCTTTTCATTCTACCTCCTCCAATCCTGGAAATGGTAAAATGGATTTACACCATCTGCAGTGCCCTTGCTGATCTTAGGCAGTAGCTTCACATTATCTAAGGTCAATATGTAGTCACTTCAATAATAATAATTATGGAAAGTAAATCGAAATCCATTTTCTTTAATTAATGATTTCTACTGCACTCAGAGGCAAAATCAATGTGGTTGTTTTCCTCATGTAAGGATTGCAATGTGGAATCCATAGCATGGTTTGAGGTTCAAAGGTTTAATTTTTTTGAGCCAAGAATAATTTAATTGAACTGCTTTAATATATGTGTAGGAAAGTGTTTGGAACTGGGAAAACAAATATTAGTGGGCTGAGCGCCTTTAGGCTGCATGGTTACTTAATGACTAGTCCTGTGGAAAGCAGTGAAACATGATATTGAAGGAGAAATTATTAACTTGAAGCTTTCTTGTGTGGATTTCCAATACAATGCTGGGGTTTAGTAGGGGGAAAAATATCACTTTCAGATACTGGTGGCATATTGCCTGGAGAAGTTTCCCAGTTATCCTAGAGATACTTTCACAAGCCTAGACAAATTTAGTTAAGGGCCCTTTCACACCACCCAATTATAGTGCTATGATTTTACTTTAACTGCCATGATTCCGTCCTATGGAAACCTGGGATTTGCAGTGGAGGGAGGGACATCCTTGAAGTTGTCTCTTGACTTATGGCAACCCCATGAATTTCATAGGGTTTTCTGAGGCAAGGAGTAATCAGAGGTGATTTTGCTAGTTCCCTCTTGATTGCACAGTTAATAATCAAGACAAAGAGACCACCAGAAATAAAGATAGAACTGATTATATATGAATTGATTACATTGGTGAAATTGAATATGTGGTCACTAAATCAAGAGCCATTAAGAATATTTAACCCTTCCTGTGAGAATTGCACCCGATATATCCCTAATGTGTTGATGTAAGACATCCTTTGAGTTTGTCATTGAGTCCAGGAGTGTCAGATCATTGGGACATCTCCTTACATTAAAATCACCTGTGATAACATACACTGCAGAAAAAAATTGAAATATGAAAGAAAAGAAATAAAAACCTTCAGATGTTGAGTATACATCTTTCACCTTATCCTTTTTAACCGTAGCAAGTATGTATAAATTAAACAGAGCTTAGATCTCCCAAACTATAGTGGAACTGCGACCGTCAAAGATCAGACATGTCAGACCAGCTATAGGTCTGATTTTAATATTATTGGAAAGGGCAGTACAATTTAATTGATGTAGAAGTATAGTTTAGTATAGCATAGTTTTATGGTGAAAATTTCTATGCATTTATAAAAGACGTGTGTGCGTGCATGTGTGTGTGTATGGGTCGGGAGAAGGGGTTCATTGCCAGTCTCTACAATAACATTCCCAGATGATCATGCATAATGCCAGTGATAATGATAGAGCAAGTGTCCATACATACATACATAGAAAGAGCAGAAGGAGAACTATGAGTAAGTACTTTAAGCTTGCTATGTACAGGAGTTTATCCATGGAATCCATTGGCGGGAAGGGCTTCAGCATATTAGCCAGTTTTTCTGTACTTTCAGAAGGGTCCATAGAATACGTTGCCTGGTGGCAGTCTGTATCATGTGATGTTTTCTACTCATGTAAGCATTGATTTGGACCGTTCACACAATACTTTTGAGTTGTGCATTTATATACCATAGTTCCTCATGAACTACCACAAGTAAAAAGGTAGCTAAGCAATTTTAAAAAATGTATGCTAAATTTATAAACCTAGCCTGAACAGTGAACTTAAATCTGGCCTGGTTGATTTAAGATTGAACAGATGGCGATGCTAGTGAGTTTAATAGGTACAGAGAAGGGAAACCATCTTGATGTAAACATACATGATTCTTTGCATTTCTTTTGTGTTTCTTTTTTTCGAGATGAGTCAGCAGTCATGTGTATGAATGTAAATGTTTTGACTTGAGCTCAGCTGTAATAAATTATGTCTTTTAGAGATGGGCTTCATCTTGTACTGTTTACAGTGGTTTTATCAGCTTTATTGGTTCCTAAGTTTTGCTCTGCTAGATATAAAATATGTACTGAAATGCTGCTATCTTCCAGTTCCCTGTAAACAGTGTATTTTAGAACTGTCAAGGCTAAGTATTTATGTTGCTCTCCCTGCTCGTTTATTTAACTTTATGACAGGCCCTTGAAGTTTTCGCTAATAAATCAGAAAAGCAGTAACTACTTTTGAAAAGTACAAATCTTAGCATTTTATTACTGTTATAATTTATCCAGACATTTGGTTAATTCCAGTAAAATTGTCTTTTCTAAGTCAATGGTTACATAGCAAATCCTGATCTGTTCATTCAAAAGGATCAAGAAGGGAGTATCTTTACTACCTGAAGAGAACTAATTGTTTAATTAGATCATCAATCTACTATGTACTTTCTTTTGGTGGAAGGCATATTTACCATAAACCTGTTGGCAATGTACACAGATAAATCCAAAATGTTGAAGCTTGACACTGCTTTTAATAAAATAAGGAGATAGGAAAACTAGATTATTGCCATAGTAGCTTATAATAAATTGTGTCATTTAAAATCTGTCTGTGGATTTGTAGACTCAGTGTGTACAATGTAAATTTCATGTTGATCTTGTTATTGTGGGAATTAAATAGGTAAAGTTGCAGATTGGGGATACTTATATAAATGGTACTAGTAATGAAATTGCATTACTATTAACTTGTTGAATTGGTTCTGATATACTTTCAAGACATAAATCAGATATGTCATAACTCCATCTGGCATTCCAATGAGAATCAGAAGTGCTGGGTTGGATTTATTGGAGTTAATACTGGTTCTGATATAACATTGGTGATTATGAATGGTTTTCATACTTTTTTTTTCTTTTATAACTGGATGGGTATGGTTGCTTCTGGAGAAGGAGTTGCTTTCCTCATGTTTTGTAAAATTTAACAGGCAATATGAGCCACGGCCATGTAAACTTATCTTGGTTTAGCTTAACAACATTGATGGTGATATGCAAGTGTATCAATAGTCATCAAAAAGCATTCACATATTTGAGAACTGTGAGCAACAGGATATATTCATCCTTTGTGGAAAAGTTTTTTTCCTAAAATATCAGTAATAAAGGTGGTGTGACAATACTTTTGGAACTGCATAACTTTGCCATCTTACTAGATCCTTCTCATAAACAGGAGACAAGCAAGTAGGACCTACCACAACATTCAGTAGTATGGAGTCTCCCTGACCAGCTAGTCAAACCCTTTTCCATTCTTTCACCTTCTTCCATTTTCTCTCCCCGTTATTTGTTTTCTTTTTATAGATTGAGAGCTTTTGCACATTGAGATTTTGGGAGTTTTTGCACAGTTTGAGGTTTGTTTGTTTGTTTGTTTTTTCATTTTGGCACTTTCTGGCAAAATTTTCACAAGGGTTGTTTTTTTTTTTATAAAAGCATTGTCTTCTGTGCAAACCTCAACATTTTGTGCAAAAGATTCTTGTAAATGATTTTTTGTATGATACTCTTCACAATGTTTCTTGTGGAAAACCCCTTCACAAAATTTTTCACAAGAACATCTTGAGATTGATTGCAGGATTTAGCATCCCATCCACCATGCCAACAAGGCATCTCAGTGTTTCAAAATACCATTCTTGTTAAAGAGAAGACAGTGTAGAAATATGTTTTATATTCCTAAGCAATGGGAGTGAGGGAGGAACTTTTTAGTGGTGAAAACTTTGGTGTGGTGTGGAATGTTCTCCCTCGGGAGACCTGCCTGGTACCTCCTGTGACATCTTTTTTGATATCCACCAAATGCTTCTTGTGTTGTTGTTGTTGTTGTTCATGATGGCCTTTGTCACTTTTAATGTTATGTGTCCACATTTTGTTCTAAACTGAACATTTGTTACTATCTAATCTTTTCTCTGAAAGTAATTTCCCAACCCCCACCGGAATTGTGTGTGTGTGTTTGTGTTTTTGTGTGTGTGTATATGTGTGTGTGTGAGAGAGACATCAAATCTGCAGATACTCTATTTTGCTGATATGATATTTTCATTGTTATTATTTGATTGGTGTTTTAGTACTCAATAGACAACTAATACATATGAATAATAATGCAATAAGTAAAGGGGCTGTAATATTATCTCAGTGTTTTAGTAGTTTTGGCACATACAAAATATGTAACAGTGCAGCGAATGTATTGGCCTGTGGCAATCTATAATAATATAAACACTGCGTTCAGTAGTTTACAGCTTCTCAGAAAATGTGGCTCCTCTTTCTATTCTCGCCAGAGTTTTAAGACATGATATATCAATTGGAAAGCTAGAAGGAATTCCAAAATGACATCCCTGATTTAAAACTAATCACCTTGGGTTCCTTAAGATGAATTAACAGTACTCAAATATAATTTCATTGCTTGGTGACTGTCCCCATGCAGTCAGCCACAAGGTGCTAGTGCTTTAGAGCAACTCATACCTTGCATATGAAAATTATGCATAACCATAACAGTTTGCAATAGCTCAAATTGTCTTCTAAGAATACCTCCCACTCCATCCCACTTAAAAGCAGGCAATCTGCAGGTTGAAAAGTGAGCTGTTTCACATTATTACATCGACCCTTCCTTGGCTGGAGCAATAATGCATAGGTTTCTGGATGCCCTTTTATCTCCTGAAAGGGAGGGTTCCTGCTGTAATGAAAACAGTGGGTGCAACTGCTTTGTATTGCTTTTAACTTGGAGTTCTCCCTCACTATTCTGAACTGTAAAGCAAGCAAAGTATGCCTGTATACTTCTTATTCCCAAAGGAATAATTTTGCACCACTTTTCACTTGGCAGGTACTCCTTCACTAGTATTTGAGAAGATATTGTGGGGAGAGGATCTGGGTCATCCTCTCATTTCCCAAAGATGGAACTCTCCCAAATGAAAGGCGGCACAGAGCTCTCCACTGTCTCCTCCCTGAGTTGGATTATCAGGGGGAAGTGTGGTATCATAGCTTCCTTCTCAGATACCTCTCCTGAAGTACCTGCCAGACAAGAAATTATGCTGTGCCTTTTCTACCACAGTGACAGGGCCACTATATAAGAAACTCTATAGTACTTAGCATGTGAAACTTGGGCTTACATGCACCCTGTGAGCTTCCAGTTGGCCACACCCATTGATGACTCTTCCATTAGCTTCCCCTTCCCTCTTTGGCCTCTCAATCATTGGTCCTCCAGATGTTTTAGATTATGGCTCCCAAAACACCTGATCTTACTAGTAAAGGCCTCTGGGACTATAAGCCTCCAAAATCTGGAGAAACACTACTTTAGCAGGTCTGTTCTATTTGACTTACCCCCCGTATACATTTACTACAAAGCACACATTTTTCAAGTAATGTGTGAAGTTCATATTTTATAAGAGTGGCTTCTGCCTTTTTATGAATAAAAATCTGAATATTTCTTAGTCCTTTTCATAAAGCTTCTAATTGGGTTTTCTATAAATTGTTTATCATAAGGACATTTTTAAAGCATATATCACAAAAATAATATTACCGATAGTGAAATATTATAGACTGCATTTTCTTTTGTCAACTGGATTAACAAAGGCTATTTTTATGGGTCTGTTTACAACAGCAGTTTCCAAATGGAAAATACCTGTTTAGAAAAACTAATAAAATCTCTTAAAAATAAAATTGTGTCAAGGCATTCTGGAGTCCAATATTATTTCATCTCAGTGTTAGATGGTAAGCTGGTTTTTTGAGAATTATCATTGTTTAAATTTTTATTTAATGTTTGTTTTTAAAAATTATGTTAATGTCCACTATTACTACCATTACTAATATCACTATCTCTTCAGTCTTTGTACAGTTGATGAGAATGGCCAACCTGTGTTTTCTTTGGACCCTGAAATGTTATTTTGGGTTAGGTTTGGATTAGGGTTATTTTGGGTTTGGGTATTACACATTACTTTAAACATAATGTGTTATTGATGTGTTAATTGTTCACAAACTGTGTTGCAAAGTTGCACATTAAAAATAGACAAAAGTTTCACACCCCAGTTCCTTGAACAATGTTTTAGAAATCTAAATAAGCATTGTGCATTGCATGAAAAAGTAATGATATTATGAGATTGCTGTTGTAGGGGGGGGAAAGGATAGAATGAAATTTCATTTGCATTGTTGTCTCCGTAAAAGAGTCTTTTCTACACCTCCCAAGACTTGTTTAAAGAAAATGTCCACCTTGCCTCAAGCATTCACGTTTGCAAGTCTTCTAGGCAGTTTCTGAGAGATAAAGTATGCACAGAACTGTGCATTTATTTTAAAACCCAAATGGCTAAAATGTGCATAATCAAAACAAACATGCACAAACACTTCATCTGGGAAAGGAACACTGGGAAAAATTATGTTAGATAAATTGCAGTAAAAATGTCCACATTAGGGAAGATACATTAAAAATGTGTCATGTGAATTTTGGTGGTGGAGGAAAACACAGAGTCTCACAACCAAAACCAAAACAAAGACAGGAACAAAATGCATTTGGGGTTCAGACAAGCTGAGCAGGGTTGAAAAAGGATTTTCAGATCCCTATATGTCATGTTGTTACTTAATTAATGCATTACTTTGAAGTTTTGGCCACCAGATCCTGCAGACTCTAGTTCTGGCTTCAGAAGAAGTCCACCCACATGCAAACTGCCTTGCTTTGTGATGAGGCAGGCATCGCTTTGTATGGCTCCAGGAGTACAGAGCAAGTTACGGTAGGCAAATGAGAAAGTGGGCGGCAAAATGAATGTGTTTCCTAAAGATCTCCCTGAAACAGACTGGTAGCAACATGTAATTGTTGACACTTCTCTTCTGCATGAAAGAAACAATGGGGAAATGTTCTTGAAACACAAGAGGAAGCTTCTTGGAGAAGCTCTGTCTGCTTTATCACTGCCTGGGGGGCATAGTTTTCTCCACTTTGACCCCTGCTGCTTCTTGCTAGATTTCTGCTCTCTGATGTTTACACAGCCTGTATAGAGGGAGATGTGTGCCATATGTACAAAATACCTTCACTGTGCATTTTGAGATGGCACAGTCACAGGACAGGACTGCGTTACATGATTACTGCATGTTTTAAATGCCTCTCGCTGTGCGAGATGACTGTTGTGCTCGTCTGTCTGTGTTCTGTTTCGTCCTGCTCTCTTAAAAGTAGCACCTCATTAATTCTACATGGGTCCACTGTCTGTGTCACTTTTGAACTGTACTAAACAATGAGCTGAAAAAATTTACTTATCATATTTTACTGTCAAAAGCCTTTTAAGCAGGCTCTTCTGTTTGCATTACATCAGTGTATCGTGGATGGCTTACCACCACTCTTATCATGATGGGTTTTTAAAAAGAGACCATTTGTTTAAAATAGCACATCTAAGATGAAAGGTATTTAATGTTGCAAGATCTGTCATCTTCAGCCTTCCTGAATGCTGGCAATAATTCACATTATTCATCTTTTAAAAGCTATAAGTCAGGACTTCCTTGCCATCATCTCACCCTCTATTACTAATCCAGTAAATCTTTCCTGCTATAAGTGACCTAGGAGGATGGTAATTAATCTGCTTCAGAATATAATAGTAGAATCAGCAAGTAATGAACAATTTCCTTCAAATTTTTTTAAATAATAGCATCAGGCTTAAAAGTCTAGCTTTGCTTCATAAAGAAATCGGCATCTTTCATCTAATAGTCATCATTACCAGTGAATTGTTGAGCTAGAAAAGTGATGTTTCCTACCATTGGCATCTAATTTTTTAGCATTTATCACAAAATGCAGCATTTTTACAGGGAATTAGTGTGTTAATAACTGCTTCCAACAGAATTAAGTCGCTTCAGTACATAAAATGAAAGAATATATTCAAATAGCTCAGGAGAAAATGTACAGCTTTTAGAGAAATAAATGTTATGTTTCATAAACCTTAGAAGATTTTGAAGATTGAGAAATGTTGAGTTGTACAGCATGCATCATAAAATGTGGTATATAAAATCATTCATGGAGGATGGTCTTTTGTAGGAAGCAGTGTGTGAGAGACATATTTGCTGCTAAAATTTACTATTGTGCTAAAGTATTCAGATGACTTGACCTTTTCATTAGCTCTGTTATTTCCTCGTTTGTATTATTGGTTTCTCTTAGCCAGAGCTTGAAAAAATTACTTTTTCGATGCTATTTCTCAGACTCCCCCAGACAGAATAGCTGGCAGCCATACTGATGGGAGTTGTAGTCCAAAAAAACAAAACAAAAACCTTTTCCCTGTTCTGATTTTAAAAAGAAGACAAATGGACAGAAACAATAAGAGTTCTACTCTCATAATCAGAATAATGATAGACAGACTCAGCTCGAGTTCACTTTAGACTGGGACTCAACAAAGTCACATTTCTCCCCACCAAAAACCTGTGTTTTCTGAGTCCAGTTCCAGTTTGTCATGCTTCCAGTGACACAATAATTTACTGTCTTGTACCCAGTCTGCTCATGGCCATTGGGAGTTCACTTTGATAATCCTATTTTGTAGTGTACAGACCCTTCCTCCCTACCACCTCAGAATGACGTGCTATCTGTATGATATGGCAGTGTCACTTGACTCCCCCCTTCATCTTCATGTTTTTTTAAAAATTATCTTTGCCTGATAAAGAAGCACATGTGTGTCAACAGCCTGTGCAGAGAATTCTGGCCCCTCCTCTTTTTTGGTGGCCTAATATCAGAATACAGAGTTTGGAATTTATCTTATGGTCCGTGTGGGTACCTCGACAACTCAACAAAAAAAGCTCAAAAACACTTCCTGAACCGTCCCCCAGCTGCCCTCTTTTCCTTCCAAGCTTTTGGGTGGTGGTGTTTATGGTGAAGCCTCACTTACCTTCAGAAAAAATGCTACCAAAGAAGCATGTCTGGCACCAGTGGACCTCAGAAGTGTCTTTTCCTAGCCTCCTTATGTTGACGTAGTGTTCTGGGTGGCAAGGAATGGGGAGAGAGATCTTGCCTGAGCAGTGGTCTTTGAACAGGTGGTGTGGAACTGTGGGTTCTCCCCACTGCTTCTGGCAGATGTGGTTGGAAGAGTAGAAAAGGGAGGAATAGCTGATCTGCTGGGCAACTGAGGCAGAGGAGAACCCTTAATTTCTGTCCATCTTCAAATGAGATCTCAGTATTGTGCCACATTGTCCATAGTCTATGCCGAATACAAATTGTATGTTCATAATGGACTGTGCAAATGTTACTTCATCTTATTAGTATCTGTAGTAAGCAAAATTCAATTGCAGTTATGTGAAATGTGGCGAAATTCCACAGAATTTTGTGAAGAACAAATGGAAAGGGGAAGGAAAGAACCATGGGAAAGCATATGTATATGAAATGATTAGAGACTGAAGCTTTCCTTACAGGCAGCTATTTAACATTGGGATTTGCTTTCCTTTTAGGGTTTTTCTTTTTTTTCCTTTTTTTTTTAAAGAAATATCCCAAACTATCATAGCAGTGGTTTCTAAAATGCAGGGGGAAATGAAGAAAAAAATGCATTTACAGCTTACATATGTGCAAAACTTTCCACTATGAAATAGATTTCAAAAGACTGAGAGGCATACAATTAAATGAACAAGCAAGTTGTTGTGCCCTATGTGCTGTTTCACATAATAGTAAATTACTCTATGGAAGCTGGTATATTGGCCAACAAGATAAACTAGGCTCAGGCAAAATCACACAACATTAGTTAATGATTTTGCTCTTCTCCTTCTTCTGTATGAACCCTTAAGTGTCTTTGACATTCTCCACCACCCATGGGATTTTTAAATTGTCTAGTATTTGTATTTGAGGAAGTCTGTGAGATGGAAAATAAAGCAAGGACAGGAGAATCTATGGACCTCTAGCAGGTAATTATTTACCTTTGGCCAGTGGTTGGATGGAGATATCTGGTGGGGCTGATAGAAAATGTAAGGGAAAAAAATAGATGTGGAGCTCAAATGTTACACACCTCTGGTTTAGAGGAAACGCATAATCACTACAATTGATAGAAGATACTTAGTTCACCATCCTCCTGTTTGTCATATAGGGTTATACTAAAGCAAGGGTGGGTCACCTGTGGCTCTTTAAACTCCCACATATTCTTATCATTGGTTATGCTGGGCAGGCTGATAAAAGTTGTAGGTCAGATCATCTGAATGGCTCTGGTTTCCTGATAGCCAAGTAAAGAAACATGTTTTTAATTGCCATATTAGTGTTCCTACCTGAATTACTCTCATCTTTAGAAACCTGTCCAACTCACTCTCACTGATTTATACCCCACTCGGTTTCTGTTTTATTTAGAAAGTTTCATTACGTAACATTAAGCAGTGGAGTGAAATACAATTTGTTTCTCCAGTTGTGCCTTCTTCCTAAGCAGACATATTTAACAGCCCATAGTTTACCCCTGAGATGTCCTAAGATGTGTAAACTATATGCATCAATTTAATTCTGATTTAAATATGTAAAATTCAAGCATATCGTTGATATAAAGGGTTCCCCAAAGTAACATTTACATCTACATATCTTCTTTATGGGCTTTTTTTTTCTAAAAGTAGAAAATCAACCTTTGTGAAGTTTGGTTTTTGTCAGGCACGTTTGCAGTTAATACGCTTGTCATATTGAAGTATGGAGCAGACTGCATTTTATCAACTGCTTGTTAATAAAAAAATATGCTTTAGCAGCCTCCATGTTTATAAAGATCAGCTGCAGCTGTTCAAAAGAGGTGAGGGCTCACTGCAAGGGTTTTTTGAGGTTTCTACAAATACCATCTTGTTTCTTCCTCTCCCTGCCACCGTTGTAAAGATGTTCCATTTTTTAAAAATTCTGCATTACCGTTTTCTCAAGGGGATATGCATTAAAAAAGAAGATTCTTATTATGAACATGAGGTGAAACCTGTGGAAATAGCCTTTGCATTATCATTGGTTACTGCTATGGCAATAACACCTCTTGTAGGCCATCATATCCTTTTGGTACCTGGCACGGAGGGTTTCTGTATCACCGTTAGTTACAGCCATGTTGCTGTCGAAACTCAAAGGCCCCTCCCTAAACTGCAAACCCCAAGATTCCATAGGGCATTGAAAATGGAATAATAGCACTGTAACAATCTAATGTGGAAATGGCCTGAGAATCTTCAAACTATGAACAGCTTCATTGCATCCTCTCACAATGGTGTAATGGATCCAGAGCAATACACACACCATCAGTTTTCCTTCTTGAGTTCAACTGCAGTCTTCACAGTTTGGAGGGGGTGGGTAGTGTTTTTTTCCAGCAGTAATGTATTGTTGTGAATTAGCCATGTGGTGATAGAAAATATTGGGGGGCACCTTCCTTTTGAATGGGGAGGTAAGATACAGTAGGTTAATAAAAGACTTGCTCACAGGTCACCACAACTGCCTGTATTTTGGGCCTGCCCTTGGGAACACAGATATGATGAGTGCCTGCACCCCAGAATTTATCACTGCACCCATGTGCAATGTAATTTTAGGTGGCGTGCAGTCAACGTGCAGCCAGTGTGAACATCTGAGGTAGCTGTTTGTGAGATGTGCAACGCACATGTATCAGCTTTAGTTGAAGACAGCTATTTTCCCATGGAAACTGGAAAACACACCTAGCGTGTGACTGTTACAAACAAGACAGGTTCCAAACACTTCCTGTGAAATTGCCTTTTTTCTGCCCAAGTTATGAAAATCCCTTACGCCCTCTCATTTCTTTCATCTTGTCACTGCCTGCCCTGTCCATGTGCTTTCAGAAAGATTTCGGATAATGCACAAATGCAGAAGGCTAACTTGCTGCTCTTTCCCAGGTTATACCCTGCTGTTTACCTCAAGGTCATATGGCTCAGTTTTGGCTCACCTCTTTTAAAGATTGGATTAATGAACTGGAATATGACTACATATATTTCTTTTATTCTTTCTAATAAAGATGTGACAACAGAAACGACTAGAGTTCTTTGGGGATGTGGGTCATTTCCTGTCACCCTTACCTAGGAACAAGTGACATTGAATTCAGGGGAACAATAATTGTCAGGAGATGAGTAGGATCGCCTTGAATCTGTGACTAATATTCTCCCCAGATTCTGCTTCATCTGTATGCTTTTGATCACTACTCTACATATCACAGTAACAGAGTTGTCAGCAATCACAATTTTCTTGTCAGAACAACTGAGATCCTTGGGAGTATGAAACCAGGTTAACCAAAATAAACTTTAAAGGTGACAAAAATATCTTGAATGATCTGCAATCTATCTGAGGAAGACAGGACGTTTCCATATGCAGATACATTAGCCAGGCTTACACTAACTTAAAACATTCCATTTGTCCTGCATCATTCAGTACTTGTTAATGATTAATTGTTCCCCCTCCCAAAGATGATTTTTTATTTTGCTACCCCATAACTTGTTAATTTTCTTTTTTTTTCAAATGGAAAGAATTTAAAATGCCTTTGCAGTAAATATCGACATCACAATGCTTATAGGACAGGAATGAAATTCAGTGATAGGGCACACACTCTGTCTCTGAAGAGATGGATGAGGCCCCTGCCTGGAAACCTGAAAAGTGGCTGCTGGTCACTGTAGACAATGACAGCTAAATTAAAAGTGGACAATTTTGGCTGGTCCTTGGGACAATTCCCACAGCCCCACAACTCATACCCCTGCCACTATGTTCCTAACATTTAGTAGCAAAAATTGCTTTAAATCAAGGGGAGAGGGTTGCAGAAATTCAGTATGAAACTACAGTTCCTCCTTAAACATTTCCTGCTATTTAAAAGGGACTCTCCAGTTGTTTTGGGAGCCTGTGAGGGAGGGGAACAGAAATGGTCTGGAGGGGCACATGCAGCCTGCAGACCAGGTGGTATCACCCACCACTGGATAGATCAACAGGCTCAAAGTAAGGGCCCTTCTCAAGCCCAGTGTTGGCATACATTATACTTTGGCAAATGCTAAGTCTCTAAAGACCAGGCAGGGTCCAATAGTCAACCGGGCGGGTTGGGCAGAGTGCCATATCAGACCGACTGGAGGTACTCAGCACCCCATACAAAATTTGGAAACTTTTTTCAGCTGTTCCTAGAATCCATACAGATGGATGGATCCCAGTGGCTGTGTTGGCTGGAGGATTCTCAGAGTTGTTGTCAAACTAGTAACTTTACCAAACTCTGCTGCTATTATTACTTACAGCAGAGCTTTCTGAACTTTTCATGTTGGTGACACACTTTTTAGACATGCATCATTTTGCAACACAGCAATTCAGTTTTACTAGCAAACTGGCTATTAAGCTAGCCCCTTATAAGAGATACAGACACATACATAAATTATAATAACAAAATGTATGGGGACACAACATATTTCATGAAAACCTTTCATATATATTTAAAAATATGTGATTTATAAATAATAACATAGAGTTCCAAGATTGTAGTCAACACACCTACACACTTCAGGGGACACACTAACGTGTCTCGGCACACCATTTGGAAAGTCCTAACTTAGAGGATCTATCACTGGCATCTTCCCCTTCCTGCTACCAGTCAGCCTGCAGCAGTCCAATCAGCAGTGAGGAGGAGAGAAAGAATGAGCAGTGCAGGGCAGCTCAAGGAGAACAAGCAAGCCCAAGGGCATCACATAGGAGAGAGCTAGTCCAGGTCCAGCAAATGTAGGGGAGACTGTTGAGCAAGATGGCACAATAGAGGGTCCCCCCCCCAGGGTTCCATCAAACTTGTGTTCTTCAAATGTAGTAATTACTGGTGATATCCTGTACCATCATCATACCTATGTGACCTTCCCCCATTTTTCTTGATATTATTCAATAGTTGGGCTTGCAGAAACACTAATCTACAGTCTTTCTTCAAAGGAATGTGGTGGCCGCTTGTATCATGCACCACTTCATATCACTTCAGGTGTGGTCTGTTATTACTTGTTCCCTTTTTGTGTGAGTTATATCTTAGCTAATGAATCGATACTGATTTTAGCTGCATGCTTGGTCTTGTAGTCCTTAAGAAGACTTCTTATCTAGTGCTTCATGTCTTATGAATTGATTCTCTTTCATTGCTTCAGAAGAGTCCTTCAGCTTCTTTCAACCATTTAGAAGTCTTCAGCTGAGATCAATTTAATCATTCTGGGATGGGTGACTTTCTAAGTTTATACACTGGTGAAAATGCATTTGTGACCTGTTTATAGCTGATCCAGTAGAGATTATTTAAATTTCTTTAACATCCCATCTAGATGTTTGGTTTGGTTTATTTTCATTCTGTAATGTTAATGATATTACCTTATTGTGCAGACATTGAAGTACAGGGAAGAAAGATTTGTCCTTTGTAGTATCATGACTGTAGGATTTTTCTTTGTGTGTTTCCTCTTTTTGGGTGAAGAGTTATGAGAGTTTGATATCTTTCTAACTGCTGTAACTCCATCCTACAGATTACTAGGAAAGGTTATTTTTTTCTACACTTAGAATTCTGAGGTAGAATATTCTATTACACACTTCTGAACTACAGCAGATAACTTTAAGAATACCCCAAAACTACAAATCCTAGGTTTCCATGGAATATAATACCTTTTCTGTGTCTAGTAAGTGTTTTGTGAAGAACTGTCTGACCATGAATGCTAACGCAAGAACATTTAATTTTCTCTATTTCTGAAGTAGAATCTACCATTGTCTTTTTGTATATAGAGGCAGAAACAGTGTGTGTGTGTGTGTGTGTAGGGCGGAGATCAGCTTCCCTTGCATGGATTTTCCACTGAAGATTGTATCCTTTACAGATGCATTTTATTAAAAACAAATGAGGGGGCAGATGTGACGTGATTTAGCAGCATGTGTTCTTTGAGACTTATCTATGCCTTCAATAGGAATGCATATGCCTACATGTGCGTTCTCATGGCCATCTTGATAAGACATCTACATTTGTTCCATGTAACAGCATAGTCTACAGGAGTGTATCTCAATCTATCCGATGTGGGGGATCTGCATTCCCCCCCCCAGTGTATCAGAGTGGTACCTGATTTGTGCCCATTGGCTAAAATGTTTTTCTTTCTTTCTTGGAAACTCTGTTTGGACTGGCAGCTGATGGTTTATGATCAGGTCCAGGGACCATTATTTTGAGTAGCACTGTTCTACAACATGGCTGACACAGATTAAGCAGAGACTGCTTGTCTCCTGGCAAAATTCAGATGGGAACTGCAACTGGACTGCTCCAGGCTTTTGAAATATACACAAACATGTGTCATCTCCCATGGAGCAGTTATCATATATTATGTAATTTTATGCACAAAAAAATTATATATTGATGGTAATGTAAATGTTAAGAAATCTTGCAGTATTTTCAAAACACACATATTTTCCTATCAAAAATGTTATTATCAGAAGGAATCCAAAGTAATGTTTAAGTGAGTGTTTCCTGTTTACTTGTCTAACTTTTTGTATGTATACAATGTTTTATTGTTCTGCAAAGATAGCATCCATGGCACCAATCTTTTTCAGTATGGAATAAATTGGATTGTTTTGTTTTTGCAGCGTTGCTATTGCATTGTGCTTCATTCTTTCCTTTTGTCTCACCATGAATAGAATATAGGATCCAAAAAGGGAGAGAAGGGAAAATCTATTCTTGCTCTTTGTGCTCTGAATTAACTCCCCTTGTTTATCAATTTCCCTAAGAGCTTTTTTTCTCCGCTATGCATTGCTTTATGCTAGATTTTTTTCAACTGGAGTGTTGTTGTTTTTCAGGCATGTAGTATTAAATTACTATTTGCTTAATTCTTCATTCTTTCCTAGTCAGGATGTAAGGACAGCAACACATATTTCGCATTAGCTCATAGCAAAAAACACAAAAGCTGGAACAGCCATCATCCTGTGGAAAGATGAAGTGCTCAAAATGGGCAGGGCAGGGCAGAGCCAAGTTGTGTGGCTTTCCCTGAGCTGAAGATCCCGAATATTGACAGCAATATACTTGGCGTGCACTTAGAAATATTCTTTATCTCCTGAAATCCACCCAGTCTTGACTGTCATATTAGCTGGTTTTACTTTTCTCCCACCATTGGTTGTCTTTGATCATCTGCTGTATACTCCCACTGGAGAAATTTAAGCTGAACTGCCTCTGAACTACTTACCATGCCTAATGAATATCTGTTCAAAATTTTACAGGCATTGCTGTCAGTTTTCTTGGACAAGCTTTTCATTAGTGTTTGTGTCTACGCAGATGCACGTATGTGCTTTTTGTTTGTGAAGAAGTGAAAGAGATTTTTAGAATTATCTGCATCTCTCTTCTCTCCCCAGCCTCCCCTTTTCTATTTAGAAGATAGTGTAATAGGCATCAGTTTGGAATTGGTTTGTATTAGCCTGTGGGTCGGTATGTAATACTATCCTTTCTGATATTCTTTTTGAACATAAAGCCACATATTGGTAAAAGCAATGCGTATTTTCAGAAAGTGATACAGATTTATTTTGCCGGCTCTTGTTTTAAGTGTTGAAAACTGTGGAAGGGCAAGGAGAATGTTCTGCAAGGCAATCGCAATTGAACCGCTACATTGGGAATTTCCTGTCTTGTAGTTCCTCATTGTGCTGGCTCAAGACATTTTGCTGTTTGAAGCAGAGTCCAAATGTTACCCTTTACCCTCCAGCAAAGGCCAGCATATTCTAAGGATGTGATTCAGATGACAATTCCTGCCTTCCTCTATATCTTAGCATGGGGAAAACCTTTGCCTTCCAGATGTTTAGACTCCTGCAATCCATTACTACTAACAAAATTGACAGAGGCTTCTGGAAGTTGAAGTCCAAAATATCTGGAGCGCATAAAGTTTCCACACCCTGGTCTGATCTCTCCTCATGGGCTCCCCGAAGTAGGTTGCTTAATCCTGCATGACAGAGCTTTCTCTTTAGTTGTCTTCTTTTATGTAGTACTTATTTTTTCTAGCATACTCATGTTCTAACAGTGTTTTCACAGAGTCTCCTCTTCATTCCAGTTCTGTGCGCTGCTGTGCTGTTAGAAGACTGGCATAAGAGAACTTTCAAAACATTAAAAAATAATGGCAATTGGGAGGAAGCGTTTATTATAAGTGTGTTCGTAAGAATAATAACTTGTTTCTTTGGCTTGCATCAAATGCACTACTTTGAAGAGCTTTGAATCATCATTTCTACAGTAGCTATTTTCTCAGCTGCAAATGGGAGTTATAATTTCAAGTGGTTAAACTACAGTGAATGTAGAATTCCCTGCACAAGCAAAATCTTTATTTAATTCACATACTTTAGTCATTCACACACTCATTGCTTTCTTTTTAGTTGAAAGAAACTAAAATAGGATCTCTGATATAGAAACAGAAGCATATGATTGGAATGTTTTCCCATTCCATTTCAGGCTGGTTTAATGCAAGGGAAAACAAATATGAGAGAAGAGTGCTAGTAATCACTGAGATTTTAGCTGCATACCCATAGCAGTGATACCATATCATCCCATGCTTAGAAAAAAGAATGATGTAAAGTGTTATAGGTCAAAGGTGATGTGCTGGTCATGAAGTAACTTTCATACTGGATGTCACTCCAAGGTAGAAAGAAGTGGTGTGCAAGTTATAGTATGTTCTCTCCAATGAGGTTTGTTTGATGGCCTACGCTGGTGGTGCTTTTAACAACAACATGATACACTGAGGTGTATGTACATACGGGGGACATTTATTTTAACCTGCCAAGACTAGACTGGCAATGGTCACCCAGAGGGCTTTTTCTTCAGAGGTCCTTAGACTGTGGAATGACTTGCTGGAAGAGAAGAAATTAAGAATTCACATGCTTACAGGAAACCATGCTTGCCAGAGAATTGGAGACCACATGCTTGCAAGGAAGCCAAAGAACAAAAAAGGGAAGAGGAAGAGAACATGCAAGGGGAAGTGAGTGTTGATCAAACAAAGGAAGTTTACTCTGGGCAGTCCCCTCTGTGCCTACAATACACATGCAAACTAACTAGCCAGTTAATTAAGCATACAAAGGTTGCCACTCCCAACAATTTTCACCCTGACAAGGACACAAAACAGGAAACTTTTGGGCTCCATGATGGGGCAGCAGGCAGGAGAAAGAAAGAATGTGCCAGCTTACTTGTAGGTTCTTCTGCTCTGCCCAGTCAACAACTCTTCTTTGTAGTTGCCTGGAGGAAGCACCTCTTGATTGGACGAGAAAGAGGATGTTGTCTGTCTGGTCCAGCTGGATGGCATAAGGAATTCATTGGTGTGCCACAACCTCATTTGGCCTATATGGCAGTGTTCTGATTCTGTGATTAGTGGTCTTTGTCTTCATTTGCTCAGGGATTGTTCAATTATTACTTTCCTTCATGTTCTTTTTCTTTTTTCTTTCTTTCTTTTTCTTTCTTTCTTTTTTTTAAAGATTGTCTTTATTGTGTATAAATCAAAGACAGAAGATAACAACAACAACAACAAAAAGAAAAAATATAAAAACAAAAAGACCAAAAATAACCAATTATTTCAAAGCAAGTTTGGAAAACAGTTCGAAGAATGTTGGAAAATTAGGCAGAATTTCAGCTATTAAGAGTAATGTTCTACCCAAAATTGTATATCTCTTTTAAATTATTCATTATAAATTATTCAGTCATTATAGTTAATATGTGGTTTGAACAATGTAAAAAAAAAATCTTTGTACATTAAATAGGGGGTAGGTAAAAAATAACCTAGAATAAGATTTAAATCTATGATGGACGTTAAAGAGAAGAGAGGATTTGCTGTTTCAGATTTCAAACTGTACTTTCTTTGATGTTTCTTGTAACCTGCTACAGTTTTGTTGGCAGTTGGTCATTGGATCAATCAATTTGTGGCAGGGAGGAAACAGAGTCTGTATGCCTACCTTTCCCTATTCTAGAGATCTCCTTAAGGGATCTAGGGATGAAGGCCTTCAGGAACATGAGAAGCCCAAAGGAAGTTGAATCTTCTTCACTTCACCTCCAAGTGGCAAGGGAATCACATGCCTAGGTGTGATCCCATGTCCTGCTATCTTGGGTTTCACCTCTCCAACAGCTGGGAGGTGGTCCATATTATGGTAGATAGCTTGGATCTGTTTCTTTTCCTATGACAGAATTTTTCAGATGCTGTAATCAATAAAGTTCTGATCAATCTTTTTTTCTTGTAATGTATCTTGTGTGAGGTTTTCTCTGCACCATTTTATAGCTAGGGGCACAAGATGATTTACTATTTGCTAAACAAGAATTACCTGTGCAATGCTTTGCAGACGTGGAGCTTGCCTTTCCTGCAACTGAATGCAAGCAAGGAGGCTGCATTTTCCCATGTATCAGGGACGTCACTTCTTCTAGCCCCAGAATAATACTCAGTATGAAAGACTTTTCTTTCTGCAAGAGGTTTGTGGATGCAGTGAAGCCTTTCAGAGCTCTGGACCAGAGTGGAGTGGAGGGACTTTAAATCAAAACAGCAACTGAAAACTATCATTGCCATACCTAGCCTGGTGACATATCTTTTGGAACCACTCTCTTCAGCACCATGGTGCTGGTATGTGCAATGTTGTGGGAGTGCATCAGTTGTTACATATCTGTGGCATATCTTAGACTGCCCAGTCCCAATTATGTGACTCAGGTCAAAATGTCTCAGGCTCATAAGAAACAATCTTGCAGCAGTTTTCAAAGCTACGAAACGTGTTGATTTAAATTCTCAACTTTATAAGTGTTTTTTTCTCTACTGAATACCAGTTGCAATATTTTGGTCAGCCTTCATATAAGAGACTTTTAATCATTGCAGTGAATGCCTTTGTGGTAAATATATCACACTTTTTACCTCCGTATACCTTTCTCAGACAGGAAGATCTCAAAGAACAGGCCTGTGCAAGAATCTATTTCATCCCGTATAATAATGCTGCTTTCTGTCATTTCTAACTAAACCTTTCCTTAGGCATTCCAAACTATGACTTACTGGATACTGCATCATAACTGGACCTGGGATCTTTAGAGAGCTAATTCTTCCATGTAGTAGGGTCTTTGATTCTTCTTTATCTGGTTTTGGCTGGGGGGACGGGGTATGAGCATTTTCTCTAGTGACTTATGCATATGAGTTTTTAGCAGAGTGGCCAAATCAGAAGCCTATCATTCCATTCCCTGACATTTCAGAAAGAAATCTTGAGACCAAGGGGCAAGCTTTTGCTAAGGGGCAGGTCCTTGTGATACTACTTAGATAGGACAGGCAAAGGTTGACAGGCTAGCTAGAATTGCTTCTGAGTGAAGTGAGTGTGGAAACAAGCATGAAGAAAATCTGGGCAAAATAGACCCAGCATTTGGTTAAAATTCAGCTAACCAGATAATGTGGTAACACAGAGATGGTGATAGCATTTTTCAGTAGTCAGAGAGGCATCACTCTGAAGACTGGAGAAAAATGACAGTGAAAGAGGCATCATAAAGCCCTGTTGCCCAGGGCTACAGCTTGCATTCTGAGACCTGTGAACCATAGCTTTTAGTCTATGGAATGTGTTGGTGACATTTATCATTAATGTACATTTGTGGGGTGGGAAATAATATAAACCCTGGAACAGAAAATACTTTATTTCACTTCTGTTTCTTTTTCAAGGCAATTTATTTTAGTGTGCTGATTAAAACCACTTCTTGTTACTGCAAAATGAATTGAACACAAATAATCTTACAAAAGATAATTTCCTTCTTAGAAGATTTCAGGAACAAATCTGTGAACGTTTAGAGCTTTTATCTAAAATTAAAAATGGATATATCGTCCCTGAGCAGTTTAGGCAGCCCTGTTCTTTCAAGTATTTCAAGTGAAGAACCTGAAGTGATTGAGAACTTATTTCTGTAAGGATTTTTTTTACTGTCTTTTGCAGTTTAAGACCCTTTCTTAAATTCTTCTATCAATAAAGGGGATAAGATTTGGTGGATGTTGCTCTTAATGACCATCTCAGGACTAAACATACATATTACTTTCACTTTGACAATTTTCCAAGTAAATATTGCAAGACTAGTGGTTTTGTTTTCTTGTTTAGTTATGGAGTTCTCTTTCTGAATAATTTTAATATATAACCCTCAGTAGAATCTAAGGATTGTACCAACCATCTACTAACAGACCAAGTTCTTTTAGATTGTTTACCAACACTGCTACAGCACAGATGCAAAGGATGAATGAAGAGGTGGGCAGTAACAGTGGCAAGAGTTATGGTGGTGGCTGCTGAGGACCCTGGCTTTTGCCTAGGTGTACCATGAGTGGAGCTTAGTGCTGAAATGTTACTCAGCTGGATATTACCCAGTTTCTAGGCATGCTACCTTGTGCCAGCTGGCCTAGATTTCAAACTTTCATTTAAAAAAATTATAAGTCTCTAGCCATTCTGGAAGTCAAGTTGTGCCTCAAAAGCAAGCAAACTTCTGTCTGCTTGGAAACAAAATGTCGCAGGAAAGACACCATTATCACAAGAACTGAAAAACCAGTTAAGGAGCAATGAAGAGAGTGTGCCCATGAACTGCATGAAGCCTCCAAGCACTTTATTGCGGCCCTCAGCCCCCTAAGTTCCTGAGCGGTAGTGCAATCTAAAGCTGGAGGTGGGTTATGTGGTTGGCCACAGAAATCCAGCAACAAAGTGGGACTGACTTATTATACGGGATGAAAACCCTTCTCTTCCTTAGTCTAGTAATCTGTTCCTTATCGCAGTGACAAAGAATTGCAGTGAGAAACTGAACTAGGATAACTCCCAATGTTGGGATCCCCTCTAAACCTTTGTAAATATTTTGCAAAAATTTTGTACCATTTGGCAGCTAAAATGCTCAAAACTGAGTAATGGATACCTCCAACTGGGATTCTTCTTCTTGAGGACACTGCAAAATGGGGGAGGGCTGCAAAATGATGCAGCATTATTTCAAAAACAATGTGGAATTTAGGGCTGTTTATTGTGAAATTCAGGTTAAGGTATCCATTACTCAGTTCAGGAGACACATCAAAATATTGGCTTTTACTACAAAAAATGAAAAATACTGCAAAATTCCACAGTTCATAGTTATTAATTTCCCCCTAGTCTTTTGTCTGCCTTTCTCTTCCTTCAGCAAGCAGGCAAACAAGTTAAAAAAGGAGGCTCACTTGTTAAAAAAATAAAGGTTTATATATGTCCGCTGTTAAAAAATCAATGGAGAATAGCTCCTTGTTTGCTACTTTTTAACGGAAAATGACAACCCACTAAGGGATCTCTTGCTAACTTCCATCCTCATGTCTGGAAAGAAGTTACTTGTGACTCATATCTTTTAAGACAATGGTTCTCAACCTGGGGGTCGGGACCCCTTTGGGGGTCGAATGACCATTTCACAGGGGTCGCCGCTCCTCAATCCTGCCCACCCTTTTAAAAGAAGGTGGCCTCACAGCCAAAGGGAGCAGTGCTTCAGAGAGCCCTGCGCTGGGAGGAGGGGAGAGGAGGCATGCTGGGCGTTTCCCCGTCTTTCCCTACCTGGTGGGAAAGCACTGGAGGAGCCTGAGGTGGAGCCGGAGGTGCGGAGAGCGGGAGGAGAGAGCTGGAGCCTGAATGTTAAGGCGGAGGTGAGGAGACTGAAAGGAGAGAGCTGGAGCCGGAGCGTTAAGGTGGAGGTGAGGAGAGGAGACCCCGCGCTGGCGGGAGGGGAGAGGAGGCGTGCAGCCGGGCGCAGCCAGGCGCTGCTTGGACGATCACGCCTGCACCCCCCCACACACACATGGAGGGTTTCCCCTTCAGTGTTCCCTTTCCCCCTCCTGCCGGCTTGGAGAGTCAGAGTTGCTTGCCGGGGCGAGTGAGCAGCCGGGCGCTGCTTGGACGCTGACGCCCACACCACACACACACACAGAGGGCTTCCCATTCAGGGTTTATGGTGCTGCAGCGGGACGTCTGGGAGGTAAGGCCCCGTCCCCTCACCCTCTTCGCCTCACGCTCATTCATGCCAGCGAACAGAGTTGCTTGCCGGGGCGAGTGAGCAGCTGGGCTCCGCTTGCTTTCCAAAGTGGCGGGGCTGCAGCAGCGGCGATCGCCTGGTCACCCATTCATTCTGGGCACGCCGCTCCGTGGGAGTTGTTGGTGTGGCTGTCGTCTTTGGTCCGGCAGGCAAAGGGGGAAACTTTCCTGCAGTGGATCTACCATCCAACGGGGGAGATCGGTCCCTCCGAGACCAAGAACTCGGTTGGGAAAGGAGCAGGGGGCGTCAGCCAAGGGCTTCGGTTTGTGTAGCAAGAGCCCCCGAGGCTCCTTGGTTGGTTTTTTTTTTTTTTTTTTTTGGTTTTTTGACCTGAAAGCGCTGCTCTGATCCGTCCTGTGGACTTGGCCATTTCCACATTCCAGTGTTATAGAGCTATGATTCCACTTCCACCATCCTATGGAATCCTGGGGTTTGCAGTTCAAACTGCAAACCCCAGGATTCCATAGGATGGTGAAAGTGGAATAATAGCGCTATAACATTCTAGTGCAGAAATAGCCAGGATGACTTTCTCCTCTCGCTTTTGTTGTGCGTGGACCCTTGGCGCTTGCCACACGCATGTGTTGTGTTATTCGCCCTGACTGTCTTGCATTCCTCGCTTTTTGTATGTTCAGCGTCCGCACTCCCTTTAAGGGAGGGAGGGAGGGAGGGAGTGAAACAAAACGCGTCTGCTTATGTCACCGCCATCTTTCCTCTCTCCCTGTCCTTTCCTCCCTGCGCCTCATGTAAAATGTGGGCTGTTTCGGCATTGCCTTTGGGAGTGACTGGCTTTTTGAACTGTGGAAACCCAACATTCAGAACTAGAACTACTGCCTTAATTCTGGCATTGATGGACGCTTTCTGTGCTTAAAAAAGGGGGGAGGGTTACCAGATTTTAGGCATTAGAAGTCTATCCAGAGCAGTGATTTAGGGCAGTGTTTCCAATCTATTCGATGTTGGAAATAACTAACTAACTAACCAAATAAATAAATAAATAATAAATAAATAATAGCGAAAATGATTTTATGGTTGGGGGTCACCACAACATGAGGAACTGTATTAAGGGGTTGCGGCATTAGGAAGGTTGAGAACCACTGTTTTAAGAAATCCTTGATACTGTGATTGAAAAGAACATTTCTCACCCAGAAAAGTAGAAATTAATGGGATAATCTCTCAGTCTCCCCCTCCTTATTATTATGTTATTTACCTTCCTCTGAAGAGGGCATGAAGGGTTCCTGATAATAACCATGTGAGATAAGGTAAGTTAGAGGACATGGTTACCCTAATGTACTGAACTTTATAATTAAACAAAGAGTTGAATCCATATGCTGCTAGTCTAGGTTGATACTCTATCTGCTATACCTCCCCCATTAGTTTGGTTCTCTAGATACAGTAGTTGCATGCCCTTTTAATCTACAAAACAACCCTGTTAAATAGGTTACACTATATGAGAGAAACTGGCCCAGGATGATCTGATGGGACTCTTGTCAGAACAGGGATTTAAATGTGAATCACCCAATTCTACTCTGACTCTCCAGCCATTCCACTACAGTGACTTTCTAAGATGATCACATCCATAAAACAATTTGAGTATCGAAATATCCATGTGCAATACAGTACAAAGAATCTCCTGTTTCTGTAGCTACAATTTAGAAGGTTAGTTTATCAGAAGGTGGCATTTATGTAGGCATTAAGAATTAGTAGCATCTGTTTTGAAATTTAATGGCTGCTCTGAATTAAAATGCAACCATTAATGACCGTTTGCAAGTCAACAGGAAAAGCTTGTAAGAAGCCCATTCCCTCTTTGTACTTGTGGCTGAACTATTATGTGGTCTTGTTGTTAATGCACATCCACTTTCAGAATTGCTGCAATCTGTTTTGTTTAGCCTTCATATTATAGGTTATCAAAAATGAACAGCACTAACAGTTAGATGAAACAAGCAGCATGTGGTGAATATAGAGAGTCATTTTTGTCTCTGGACAAGTGGTCTTTTGTTGCTATGACACAGGCTGATTTTGAATTGGTTCTCTCTCTTTTCCCAAGTACAGGCTACACTGAGCATTATGCCAAATGATATACAAACAACAGAGTTCCCGCTGTGAACTAGATTATTAACTAGAGCCTTCTACTGCCAAACCATTTTGCTCGTCTTGATTCCTAACCTTAAAATTTTGAATAAAAAGAGAGAGCATTTCTGTAGACATGAAGGCAGAGGAGGTCTCATTGAGAGGAAGGACAGACTACTTCGGTGTGCTGTGGAGAACTTCGTAAGGGAAAGACAGGCATAAATGGATGCTATTTGCATATACCATTGTCTGTTTACTTGCTCCTAAATCCTGGATTACGGGCACGGATGAGGAATTTACACGGTCCTATCCAAGATTACTCAAAAAGAAGTTCCTCTGTGTTCAATGGGACTGAGTTTCTTTCTGATAAGTTTGTTTCAGATTGCAGCCTTTAGAGTTCAGCATAGATCCAAGTGTTTGAATGTGCCATTTTTAAAAAAGTACGCTGACAGAATGCTTACCCCGAGGTTGTATATGTGCAGCAGTTTTGTGGAGATGGCAACAAGCAGTGGAATGTAATATTAGTCTCAGAACATCAGTTCTTTGTTGGAATCAAAGCAACATGCTGCTCTCCATTGTTGGGAAAATGTACTAGAAAACATCTGGCGATGCCTGATGAAATCAGCGGGCAGAGGGGAGACCTTTAGTATAAATTAAACTTCTAGCATACTTTTTTTAAAAAGTAGAGAAGCAGGAAAGGTGGCAAGATGGATTACTAAAGAGAAGTTTTGCAAATCTGCATAAAGATCATAGCATCTTGCTTTCTGTGGCCCTTTCCACATGTGTGTGTGGGGGAAACGGGCGAAAACGCCCGAAAATGGAGCTTACCAGCAGCCGGGTGAGTCCGTCGCCACGCGGAGCAGTGTGAGTTCGCTGCTCCACAGTCCTACGGCGTCCCAAATGGCAGCTTCTGGTTGGTGGAGGCTCTCCAGCAACCGGAGAAGCTCGCCAGCTGGAAGCCCACCCCCGGCAGATCTGCAGGCACGCACTTGCGCGTGCCTGCAAATCTGCTTCAGAGCCGGGCGACGGAGCGGCACGGGGTTGGGCGCTCCATGCTTTTTAAAAACCTCTAAAAAGAGGTTTTTAAAAAACACGCCGCGTGACCAGTTCCGGTCACTCCTGCGTGGATTGAGGTATGGAACTACAAAAAGTAGTCCACCCCAGTCCATGCTATGGTGCAGAAGACCTCCGTTGGAGGTTGCTCTGCACCATTTTAAAATGCTAATGTGGAAATGGCCTGTGTTTCAGAATCCGGATTTCCATGGTGCCAACTTCTGATACCTTAAAAAAAGTCAGAATTAAAACAGTAACCTTACTTACAAAATCATTTTATTGAAAAGGATTAGAAATGCTGTGTCCAAGAAAATATATACTTACCTGTCTTGCCATATGAAGGCATGGCAGGCTTTGCTTCAGTGGCTATTGCTTCAGGAACATTAAAATGATATGGTGATTTATGATAACTTGTTATTTCCATGTGCTATTGTAATTTTTGAAAGCTGAAGTATGAGGTTAGAGCCTTCCACCTTTGTGAAGTTTATTTATCTTGAATAACATGGCAATCTTTCCTTTTTGTAATTGGAAACATTTTCTCCCCCAAAATACTAACTTATAGCATCTGACAATTCCTCTAGAACACACTGTTCCACACTACACTACAGTACCTAGATCAGACATACTGAGTAATTCCATAGACAGATGTATTTTTAAATATGTTTACAATCTTTAAAGTTCCAGATGTTCATTAACTCTTTGCTGCCACCAAGCACACCATGTAAAAAACAATAAACAGTGAGATAATTGATACTGTGCCATAATGTAAATCAAGCTGTTAACAAAAGGTAAGTCCTTGTAAGAAAAAGATGGAGGGATAACTTCTAAAGAAGATATTCTTAAGTTAAGTAATACTTTAGTTTTAAGCTTAGTCACATGTGATAAAGTTGTGGCATCTGTTAAACTGGACAAGAAAATGGTATTTAAAGTTTTACAAATTGCAGAATACAAATAATACCAGGTACAAAAAGATACAAATAAAATATATTTGGAAGTGTAACATTTTTAAAAGAAAAACATAGCAGGGCTGAAAATGCCCCTCTATCTCCATTGTTATATCAGCTTGGTGGCATAATGAATTATTGGGTTCTTTGAAAGTTGGCAGTTCACACATATTAAAAGTGATTTAAGCTATTTCCACCCTCCACTGTTATAGTACTATTATTCCACTTTCAACATCCCATGGAGTTCTGGGGTTTGTAGTTTGCTGAGGCCAAAATGCTCTCTGGCTGAGAATTCTAAAGGCCCCTCCCTAAACTGCAAACCCCAGGATGCCGTAGGGAGTTGAAAGTGGAATAATAGCACTGTAACAATGTAATACGGAACTGACCTTAGTTTCCCTTTGTTATGCACAGTCCACATGTGTTACACTCAGGCAACATATCTGTGACAGGAGGAAGCCTACATTGATGTTACTGTTGCATAGGGTACATATCCTCTAACTGACCCAACTTTGTTTCACTTTTTCAGCTGCTTTTGAAATGTCCCACACTCTTTCTTCTCGTTTACTGCCTTTGTAATTGCTGCAAACTGAGTTCAAAGTGTAGAAGTAGTTTGTACTCACTTAACTCAATGGGGCACAAAAGGAGAGGAATGGATGGGAGAGAGCCAGAAGGGGAGGAGTCTTGCCATTCCCAGTTGGCTCAGGCAGAAACAAACTGCTGCAGTGTCTCCTAACTTGTGTGTTCCTCCTCATTGATTTTTGCCACATTGTGATGTTGCCTGGCCACATGTATCCTAGTTTTGATTTGTGAAATGTTGGAAACTGTGGGATTATTGCCAAGTATTACCATCCCCTTCTTGGAATAGTTTATGATGGGACAGCTGATATTTTTCTCTTTCTCCTTCTCAGTTGTATTCAGTTGGTCACTGAAAAATTCAGTGTCATTTTATGTGTGTGTAAAAATATGTGTTGTTGTTGTGTGCCTTCAAGACATACATGACATATGGACACCCTAAGGTGAACCTATCACAGGGTTTTCTGGGGCTGAGAGTGTGTGATGCTGTCACATTGAGTAGGTTTCCATAACCAGTTGGAGATTCGAACCCTTGTCTCAGGGACTGTAGTCCAGTGTTCAGACCACTACGCCAGTGGTGCTCTCTCTGTCTCTCTATCTCCCCCCTTATTTTGATTGATATAGATGTTCCTTGTAGTTTTTGCCTATTGTGATCTCTTCAGTTGGACAACTGATGCATGCATTTTGGGATACCAAGGAAAGAAAAAAGCCAAAAATACTCTAGCATGCTCTTTGATGGTCTGTGCTTTGCTGTACAATTAGCACATAATAGCAGGGATGCACAAACCAAAGAAAGAGGCAAAGTTCATAGGACATCTCTTTATCATCCCTCTGCCCCTTGGTCACATAGAGATGGGATGTTACACTGATGTTGCTGCTATGTCTTTGGCAGAATTTTGTCATATTCAGGTGACATAGCTATGCTCTCTGAAAAAGAGTAGCAAATGGTGACCCAACCCATCTGAACCAACCAAGATCCTTAGTGGTCAACATCTGTAATATTAGCTGGCTCCTGAGACAGAAGAAGCACACAAGCTCCATCACCTTCTCTGCCAGTAAAAACAGTATAATAAATTAAATGACCAACAACTTGCTGCCTTTCAGTTATACCCAATGAAGCAACTGTCTCATTGTATCTTATGGCAGAGCCAGAGCAGAACCTCTTGCCCAACATCTTCTAGAGAAAGCTAGAAAGCAGAGTAAACCAAGAAGGGAGGGAACCGCAGAAAATCTCAGCCTTTAAAACACAATCCCATTTTCCTTTGCCTTACCTGGCCAAGACCAACAATACAGCAGGTAGAGGTGATGCCATCTAGACAGAAAGAGAAAGAAGCAGCAAGGTAGTCTTTGCAAATACATAAGTCCCCAAAGCCAGTGAGCCATTCTTTTGGATATGCTGCGTAAGATCTAAAGCATGGCAGAGTTGCTTTTGGATTATAAATCCTTGAGTTCCCAAAACCACGTTCATCCATTTTGAAGTCTGTTAATCTTTTGTGGTACAAATACATTTAAGCAATCCAGAGGGACAGGGAATAAACAGAGCTTCCTTCTTTCATCTCCCAGGTAAACTGGAGGACAAAAAGTACCGTATTTGGAAGAGTGGGGGGCTCAGAATGGGATAAGGGAAGTCTGGAATTCTCCAGATTTTAATTTGGAATTTAATTTGCAAATTTTGGGACTTGTACATAGCATGCCTGAACCTTGCACAGGCTTTTATGAGACTGTGAAGTTATTCTTCTACAAGCCCTGCCCAGAAGAATGTTAGCCCTTAAATTCAAAAAATCCAATCAGCCCTTAAATTCCTTGCTAAGGCTACTTACTTACTTAGCCTAGCTACTTATTTACTTACTTAGCTTAGCAAATATATTTTAAAATATGGCATGGATCAGCATTTGTTCAAAGGACAAGAACACATCTTTAATATATTTTTAAGATGCCATATCTGAGTTGGAATAAATGACAGTTTTCACAGAGTGCAACTGTGTTCTTGAAGGACTGGGAGATAATGTGAATTGTTCAATGGGGGAATAAGCCCATGGCAAATTGAGAGAGAGAGGGAGAGATCTGGTAATATTGTAGATTCCATGTCAGTGAAGCTGTGAGTCTACTATAGATTTCATCCTGAAATTTAAAGGATCTATCCACTGACCTGAAAATATTTTAGATATAAACTTTGGTACTTTGTACATTGCTCCTTTAAAGCTCTGTCTAAAACCAGTGCAGATTGAGTAATCCAAACTTTAAGAGTTGCTTTCATGTAAGTCAGAGAGGAAAATATGGTGACTCCATGTGCCTTTAGGAAGAACACAAAAGATGATTAGTAAATGCAAAATAACTAATAAGGCATTGGGACAGGGGAACAAATCTACCTCAAATTCTCACTATGCTGGAAATTTACTGTTTCTTTTACAACCTCTTTTCAGCCTTCAATGTTTTGTTGTGGCCATTACCTCTGTATCTTCTTTTGTTCTGTTCAAGATCTAGTTTGGTTGCTGAAATACATCACTACTTTTTCTGTCTTTTGGGAAATGGAGAAAGCAAGAAGAAAGGATGAAACTATTCTTCTCAGAAGGAATAGCACTGAGCATGTCATCTCAGGAAGAAAGAAGGGTCTGAAACTGTTTTTATTTAAGCTGCTGTCAGTGTTATCTTTGTTTTACATTGTGCAGTACATAAGCCCCACACAGCTTTGTTTCTTGAAGATTTTTTATTGTTGGCTGGCTAAACAAAATATATCTGTAGGGTAAAAAAAAAAATGAAATTACCAGTAACTCATCCTGCACTGAGCTGTGTGTGTGTGTATAGAAATCTCTGGTACTTGTGGTCATTAATTGGTATATCTCTTAGTGTGTCAGAACCACTGCTTAAATTAGTATGTTTTTGATCAAAAAGTGGGCTATAAGTTCCTATTTTTTAAAAAAGTAACAGTCAATAGTCCCTGATTTCAAATGTTTTGTACATAATTGCAACAATTGATAGGTCCCCCCATATCCAAGCCCCCTAGTACGGGGACATTAATTTTAGGAAGAGAGTTTGGGACTTTTCTCATTACTGTCCTGTATACTGAGTAAGCTAAAAAGAGCTAGTTGTAGTTTCTTCATAGCCCATTTTGATTTCCTTTGCTCATGTAAGCTGAGAACAGCAAAAGGGATAATTGGGTCAGTAATTAAATGTCAGGCAAAGGCTGTCTGGTGAAATTGGAAGTTAACCAGTTGTAAGAGCGTTTTAGACAGGATAGCCACTGTAACTAGAGAGATGCCAAACAATCAGAGTGGTTTTAAAGAACATATCCTCCCCCCCCATAATACATCATCCTTATTTCTCTTATTATATGGAGCATGGCAGTAAAGATCCTTGATGCCTGGCTTATCTTCAGAACATATAGAAACTTTTTCTACAATCCTTTTGTAAAAAATCTTTTTAAGTGTCACATTTTAAGTTCTACAAATAAATTGGACAACCAATATTAGTGTGTAATTTAAAAAGAAAACTCTGAGATGCTCTAAATGCAAATTTTGTGCTGGATCCACTGATGATCATGACTTCAATCCCATTTATTTCATCTCTCGATAATTCAATTGTTGTTACTCATTTTTCCACCTGAATTCAAATCTGACCATTTGCTTCCCTCATCTTACTGTTTCCGTCCAGCAAATACATGGTAGTAAGATAGTAGCTTAAGATATGTCACCACTTTCTCATTTTCAGTGAGGAATGCAAAGGAATTTCTTTCAAACTAAGGTGATGTTTTGACATTTCATTAGTTTTGTCTGTACTTCTCATATTTTTCTTCTTTTACTTTTGTTCCAACCTGCAGCCATAAAAAAGTTGTGAATGCTTCATTTTGCAAATAAGCCTGTAGAATAATGAACAAAACTTGTAAGGGCCTTTCTGCCCTACACTGTTATAATAATTCCACTTGTAACATCCTGTGGAATCCTGGGGATTGTAGTTTACTGAGACCAAAGAGCTTTCTGGCTGAGAATTCTAAATGCAAAGTGCAAACCCCAAGATTCTATAGGATGTTGAATGTTGAACAATAGCACTATAACACTGTAGTGTGGAAAGGCCCTAAGTTCTACTTGGATGCAGAAGTTCTAGACATTGGTCCACCAGTTCCACCCAAGAGGTTTGCCAAAAGATTGCAGAACAATTGAGAATATCTATGTTTGGCCCTGTCTCAGGTAGGGTCAAATTATTAAACAGATTGACAAGGCCTCGATTGTTGTTACATCAGCACTGATTAAATCTGATAATTACCCCCCTTGCCAACCCCCCCCCAAAAGAATTAAAGCAGCACTTCTTAGAAGCCTAGCACAAGTCCTCTGGTTTTCATAATGTCACTGGTTTTGATAGTGTTGCTGCAGATGGAAAATTTTAGTAAAACAGAATGAAATAAATTTATTTGTGGACACTAGAAACTTTCTGGTTTGAGAACTGCTGACCTAAGGAATCCATTGGTTCATTCATATATTTATGTGATAAATGTTTGAAAATAGACAGATGTAAGGCTTTGGAGGTATTATCATAAACCTTGCTAACTCTGCTGAAATAGTTTCAAGCAGTTCCCCAAAGCACTCATGACTGTCAAACATGCTAAGTCCTCCTTCCATATTCACAGGTTTGACCTTTGTGAATTTGATTATTTGTGAGGCATGCACTTCCCTTCCCCGCATTCTCTTTCCCCCATTCCCTTGCCTTTTGCTTTGGTGTGCCATGCTTTCCTTCTCCGTGCCCTGGCAAAAGACAAGCAAATGGGAGGAGGGAGCCCCATGCACAAAGAAGGAAGGCATAGGAAGGCATATGCAAGGAAGGAAGGTGTATGCAAGCCTTCCCCCCTCCGCATGGGTGCATGGAAGGAAGGAAAGTGCACACAAGCAAAATGCAAGAGAATGGGAGAGGGAGAAGAGAGGAGGCACACACATGCCTTCTCCATACTTAGAGCTGCCCTCTCCCATTTGCTTGCCTTGTGCCTGGACATGTGGAAGGAAGGCACATGTGTCCAGGCAAAAGGCTAGGAAATGGTGACAGGCACATGTGCACCGTCTCCATGTGCAGGGCTGCCCACTTGCCTTTTGCCCAGGTGTGTGGAAGGAAGACACATGTTCCCAAGCAAAAGGCAAGGGAATAGGAGGGGGAGCCCTGGAAAGGAAAGAGAGGAGGAGTGCTCACTCAGTCAGGGGGCCGTTATTCGCAGTGTTTTTATTTTCATGAGGGTTCTGCATCCCAAACTCTTATGAAATTTGAGGGGCTGCAGTATAAACAGTAACCTTCCTCCTCAAGTTGCCTGCTTATGAGTTCTGTACTCATTTTAGATTAAGGAACTTTGTTTAAAATAAAGTGTAGCATTTGAAGGGGTGGTGAGCAGTGGTGGCTGGTCCAACATTATGTTATATCCCAAATTTTGATCCCATTTTACTGTACCACTTCTTTTTCCATGTCCTGTTTAACAGAAGTTTGTACAGTTTCCCAATTAAGTGTTATTCATTTATACAAAGTTGTTTCTTAAAAATGTTCTCCATCAGTTCAAAATCATATATCTTTCTATATGTCTTGTATCTGCCTACTGTTTGTCCATATGAAAACCATTGGAGACTGAACCCTTCCTATATTATCTTTTAATTTTAATTTAATTCTATGTTGATCTGGTTCAATTTCCAATATATCTCAATATGTCATCCCTCTTCTTCTGCTCTCATCTCTTTCATATAAGATGCTTCTTGAGATGAAACCCACAACAGCATTTTTGGACATAGCTTTTGGTTTAAGTTTATTCCATATTTTCAATAGGATCCTTCTCACAAAATGATTATTGAAAGCAACATTCACTTTATCTTTTTCATACCATGAATATCCATGCCAGTAGAATCTCAGCTCATGTCCCTCCAAATCCAATAATCTGTTTGTTAACAAAATGCAGACTTTCAACCAAACCGAACAACACGCTACAAAATATAATTTCAAACTGGCAATCCTAATCCTCCTCTCTGTTTGGCATCTTGTAAAATGGTGTACTTAGCTCTGGGTTTCTGCCTTGCCAAACAAACTTTATTAACTCACCTTTGAGTACAGAGTCATTTGTCAAAATCAGAATAGTCTGGAATAAATACAACATTCTTGGCAGAACATTTATTTTTATTACTGATTTTCTACCCATTAATGATAGTTTAAGTTTCTTCCATCTTTGTAAATCTTTCATAATCTCATTCTATGTTCAGTTATAATTATTTTTCAACATACAAGTCATGTTTGTGACCTAAATATTTCACTCCCCCCCCAGTTTTGCTCTCAGATTTTTGAATCAATGATTCTTATTCTAACTTTCTCATATTTTTGTCAACGTTATTGTTTAATCAACATCATCACCACTCTGGATCTTAAAGGATTTATCCAAGCTATCTCCAGCTTTTAGGGGATTCAATGACCCACTGAGATGAAAGCTACCAGCCCTGCTCACCTCCCTCCCTGCTGGCCAATAAATGGCTGTAGCAACACCCCTAGGGCTTGAAAGCTGCTTTAACACAGATAGATTGTAGTGTATATTATGTCTGACAGTCATGAGTATATTTTGGCATTGGTTTAATCTGTTTCAGTCTCTATTGCTGCACATATGGAGAATTATGCTACTCACGCTTTGAACCAATTGTTTTGAGAGATGGTGTGGTCTCCTCCCCTGGACATCTTCAAAAAGAGGGTGGACAGCTACCTGCCAAAAATGCTTTAGCTGGAGATCCTACACTGAATTGGATTTGGTGGCTCATGAGTCTATGAGTCTATGACCTATGACCTATGATTCTATGTAGGATTTGGGCCAGTATATTCTGTGGTGCAAGAGTTTGTGCAACTCAAAAGTATGCTGTTTACTATAGATCTACATACTGTTGTCACCACATGGTCTCCTAAGTATGTTTTTGTGCAAGTGAAGACATTTAGTGGTAGTGGAGATTTTTACTTCCAGCCATAGTTCTTTGAAAGCAGTCTATATATTTAACCATTGTTCCTCCATTTACTGAGAAAAGAGAATAAAGAGGTCCCCTGACGCTTGTTTGATTTCATTTCCTACATGGAAGAACTTTATGGTTATCATCATTTTAAATGGATATGAATAGCTTTAGAGGATGTTCTGTTTTAAGAGATCGGCTGACAACCTTGGACGCAATTACGAAATGGGTATTTTAAGAGTAATATGCTTTACCCATGTAATATGTTATGATAATTCACAGTCTTTTTATCTGATGAATTAATGACAGTATGCATCTACAGTATTTGCTTCTGAATATTTTAATAAAACGTTCAATTTTACATATTTTATTTTTAATTATACATTAATAAAATATTTTATTAAACATTTCATTATAAAAGATATATTATGGCTACCATCCTCTTCCACTTACAGAGAGTAAGCCCATTGAACTGAAATGGGAATTACCTAACTTAGAGATAGCTAAACTAGATTTTTCCCATCTGTTTCAATTTCATGTTTTAATTTTTTTTCATAAGCCTGTTTCATCCTGTTTCTTCATTAATCTGCTGATGTAGGCGCTGGAAAAAAATGATAGAAATATTACAGTATTTATGTTATACACAGTCTGTAATAATAAAAGAGAATGTTTGTGTGATTGTGATAGTGATAGCTCATCAGGACTTTATGCTAAATGTCTCAAAATTTGCATGAGTGTTTATTGTGTTAAGGTAGATAAATAAACCACACTTTCACCATATCCCCAGGTGGACACAGGGCTGGATTAAACCCCAAACACAAAGTAGGAAGAGTAAATGTGAAAGTAAGAGAGTAAAAGAATACACACTCACACTGTAGCTTTGGCCAAAGGATCCACACAAGTATCACTGCTGACAGTATTGATAAGGAAGGATAATTTTATTCTTTCATGCTTCCCTTTTTATACCATTTTTATGTTTACATTAAAGAATGCTTACATGAAATAAAAGATTCATGCATCAGCGTCAACTAAGTTACAGTTTGTGCACGTTACATTCTATCTGACCCTTAACTTCCTGAGTCTACATGACCCTATCAATACCGTGGGTTATCTCTGAAGACATCGCGGACATTTCAAGAATCCTTCCCTTGAACAGTTTACACTTCAGGCATCCTTCGCTTGTACATACTGATATAGAAAAAATACGTGAGACAGAGCAAACAATTATTAGGCAAATGTTATTTGATGAGCTATAAGTGTCTAAAACCAACTAATACCATCACTAATTGTTAACACACATCAATTCTATAGCAAATTTTCAACAAAAAATCATGGTAAATGCCTCAAAATGTGATAGAGTATCTTTGGTTGTCATTCAGATTGCAGTACCCAGTTTCAAGATGAAATTCCAAATTCCAAATGAAGGTTTCCCAGAAGCAAAAAAAGGGCCCTGCCCTAACACATAGGGAATCATGGTAAATACCTCAAAATATCCAAGTTCCAGTAGCCAGCATCAAAGCAGAATTTCAAAGGACAGGCAGATCGAGAGTTTGTTGAAACTCAGTGCAATTTTTTAAGGGCTAGAAAACCAGAAAGGGCTCTCTGAGACACTGCCACTAGCATTCATAAAGCAGTAGGAAAACAATGGGGAAACAAGAGAGACCTAAGGTACTTCTGGGAAACAAATGGGAGAGAGGTCTTTGAGGTGCTATTAGTATGATTGCCAAGGTTAAAGGAAAGTGGGAGAACAGGATAACCTCTGGGGATATTAGGTATAGATGTGGATAGCACAGTTCAGCTAGAACATAGAAGAACTCTGTCTGAAGCACCGCCGCCAAGATTCCTGAGGTTAAAGAATGGGTGACAGATTGGGAGAGGGTTCTCTGAAGTCCTGCTAAGATTCTTGAGCTTTTTTATAAAGAAAAGAGCAGGAAAACAGGACCCCTTTGGTTATTAAGTACTGGCTTAGATATTGCCAGGTACATCTCAGCTAGTATATTATCAAATGCACATTTTTACTCATTAGGGTAAACATATCTTTTAATTTTCTTTTAAAAAAACACTATAATGTGGATGGCCTAAAGCCATTTATGTTCTAACTAGTGAACTCATTGTGAATTAATTCAATGAGATAATTCAATGCTTACATAAGTTCCATTGATTCAGTAGATTTACTCAGACTGTGAGTAATAATTGGATTTAGGCCCATGTTTTTATATGGACTTTGGCATGTTCTCTAAGCAGAAAATTCTGTTTTGCAATCGGTATGCTAGCTGTATTCTAGTTAGCACATTAAGTCCAGAGCTTGATACATTTTTTTGGACTACAACTCCCAGAATCCCCGAGCTAGGTCATTTCTCTCCTATATGTGGACCAAATCCTGTAGTATTTCTCCTTCTGTGCAGAAATTTAAAATACTGTGCTTCATGTCTTAAATTACAAAAGATAGCCTGTTACTTTTTAAAAAGAAAACATGGAAATGAAATATATAACAGGTTATCTCCTCTTCCCACCTCCCATTAGTTCACATGCTTTATTCCACTATTTCTGGTACCTGTTTGCAAACAACATTTGAACAAATGATGTGAATGTAGATTACCCAATGCATCTCTTCCCTTGTACCTCTTAAAGCTGAGTCATTAGCTTAGCTTTAAAATGCTGGAAAGCTTTAAAAGTAACATCTAAGCATAATTGTAGTCTTTGGCCTGGAATACCTATTCCCTTTTGTTCTATATTGTTCCCAAATGTTTCTTTCACATTGCCCAAAGGTTTTGTCAAACATCCAAACAGAACTTTTCACATTGTTCTAACTCAGCAGCATGAAACAAATGTGTCTTCCATTCACTCCTCAGCTTCTTTGGACAAAGCCAAAACTCTCCGCCTCTCTAAAGCCTCTTGAAAAGGACATTTTTCCTCTTTGTTTTAGTGTAATAAGTAAAACTGTAGAAAATTTTTCTACATCCAAATCCCCCAGGAATATAAACTCTTTTTACACCAATAATTTGAGATAAAAATGTTCATTTCAGTTCTTGAAGAGATTATAGTGGTTTTTCTTTTTAAAAAAGAGATGATGTAGTAGAGAGTGATTGTTAATTCATTTTTATATGGAGCTCTGAATGTTAGCATAATGAAGAATTTAGATAATTTCCCATTAGTGAGATAATTTTGCTGGGTATTTGAACATAATATAACAGTTATCATGGCCTGAGAGCATCACTGGCAGTGGTGCAGACAGTGCTGTAGTGGAACCATGCTGGATTTTAGTCTGAATGTTGAAGTGTGAAAGTGTTGACCTCCTTCCCAAAACTAAGTTCTGCACCTTGGAAAGGGTGCTATTGTTATCGTCTTGACTTTTCCTCAGTCCAGGAGCTAAAACAAAAAGTTCTCCATCTCCGGACAAAAAGATAGTAGGGAGATCAACAGTTTACCTCTCTGATAAAGAACTTCTGAAACCTGAGAGCAGCTGCCAAGAAGGCTGGTGTCATCCCCTGCCTTGGGGACTGTGGCAGCGAGGAGGAGGATTCTGACTCCGAGGCAGAGGCTTCCCCACAGACTGAAGTGTCCCCAGAATCTGGTCCTGAGGGAGTTAATACACAACAACAACAACGGCCTAAGCCAGAGGGGGAAAAGGAGGAAGACATAGCTGACACAACTACCTTGCAGCAGAGACGCTGTGAAAGGGAGGGCTTGCATTGCTCAGCCTGTTTAAATAGTAAATGAACCCTAATGAGGGAACACCTGTGGCGACAGCAGCCATAGATAAAAGAGGGCTCCAGCTGACCTTTCCTCCCAAGGTCAGCAGCTGGTCTCTTTGGCCCTGAAACCCTGTGCTCTTGGATCTGGGTGTCTTGGAATTCTGCCTGTTTGGACTAGAGTTTGGATTTGCCCCTTTGGATTTGTTTGCTCTCAGCTGCCTTTCTGTTTGGACATTCTCTGACTCTCACCTCATGTGTAGGAGCTGTGCTGTTTGTGAATAACTTCCTGCACTGCTGCAGACACAACAACTGTCTCTTAGATTCCCACTGTATGTATGTATATGTGTGTGTGTGTGGGTGGTGGGACAGAGGGGCATCCCCAGAAGATCTCAAAACATGGGCAGGCTCCTATGGAAGAATTTGGTTCTTCCAATTACCTGGACTGGAGTCATATAGACCTTTGTAAGACATTATCAGCACTTTGGATTCTGGAAGCTGTATTTCCAAAAAGTAATTTCCCAAGCTCTATTTATGTGTACATTTTATATATGATCCTGTATTTGTGCTTTTCACCATGTATAAAGTAGAAATATGAATTGTGGGGTTAAATGAGGTTCATGGGCATTTGTAACCATGCATTTCACTGTATGAGAGATGGAGGAGTTTCTTTTTCAGAAATTAGACAGACACAGTTCATACAGAATCACTGTACTACTTCTACTCTTACCAGTTCCGATCTCACACACATGCAAAGTTTTGCCTGATATGGTGATAGTGAAACATTAAGGGGACTAGTCCAAGCCAGGCATGTTGTTGTTTTTGAATCTGGAATCCATTTATGCTTTGGCCCTGGTAAATAAGTGGTTGCAGTTTCCCTTAAGTTATACAAGAGTAGCATCTTATTCAGGTCTGCGGATGTCATGTGACACAATTGTACAAGCCTTGGATCACAGCCTAGGATGTTCTGTAAGCATGTCTCTTAGCAAAGAGACAGGGGTCTTGGGTCAACAACTGTGCAATGGGAGAATGCACAGTTGTGTCATCCACTGCATGACCACTTGCGCAGATCGAAGACTGGAGTGGAGCTTGGCTTGTGGGATTTTTTTTTTAACACTATGTGACTGGTGAACAAGATCTTGGCTTCAGTTTTCTGACACAGTTCAGCAGTGGTGAATGGTGGCTTCGATGCCAGTGAGGTAGTGAATCTGCTCTAAGTGTTGGACCCTATTTCCAGGTTCAGCATTCTGGATAGCAACTTTAAAGTTCTGGTTAAAATGTGAAGTAGAGTCACTGCCCCGCTAACATGGGAACTACCAGCTACCGCTGCAATTTAGTTAAAATACACTGCCTTTATACCAGAAGCTATGGCTGTCAAAGGCAGTATCACAATGTATGCTTTGATACTGATGAAATCCGCTTCTTCTTGATCTGTTAGTTCAAGTAAGGTCATTTTTATTTTTCTATAATGCAACCCCAAGAGATTAATTTTCTTCTCATTAGTTTGCTTTTTGTGTTCAGTTCGTTTGTATTACGCTCATTTGATCAAGCTGAATTCTGTTTTATGTTTCTCTCGAAATATTAATGCTGCTAAAAAAAGACCTTCCTGCATTGTTGAGCAGTATATTAACAGAAGAAAGTAATGAATTCCCTACCTGACCCCCTGAGATGTCACCTGTAAGATTATAGAAGCAAGGTGCTTGATTATATGTGACAGATCCAGTTAAATGGGGCAATACACTGAGATTCATTTAGATTTCTGTTTCAAAAGGAAGAAGAAAGAAAGAAAGTGTGGATCTTATAGCTCATTCACTGAAGGAATGGCAAGTTCCTAATCATGGGTTCCTATTCATAGGGGATTGCCTGTTGGTGGGCTGCATGCCCTAAATCTCTCTTTGCAAGATTTGGGTGTACTTGTCACCAGCAACTGCATCCAACGCCCAGTGGTGAGCATGTGTGAATGTAGAACTGAGATGGGAATTGTGATGCCCTCCAGTATTGTTGAACTGCAATTCCCAGCAACCCTAAGCTTGCATAGCCAGTGGTGGGGAGTGCTTGGAGCTGCAACTGAATAGCATAATTGAAAGGCTAAAGAATTCCCATCTCTGATATCAAGCATCTTTACACATGCTATACCACTGTCATTCTAGGTGTCTATCCTTTGAGTAGTCCATGATGTTTCACTGCCATATCTCTCAACAAAAAGTCCAGATACCCACCCTTGGGCTACCGATTTTACTGGCTTATTCCAGGCCAGAGTACACACAGAGCTGGCTGGAGCTAGACTATGACAGAGTGTGAAGCACAGAGCTTAGAAGAATTTACATGCTCTGTTGCAAAACCCAGAAGGACCTTGTGCAGCTAACATTTTCTTCTATTAGCTTTCCTCACCGTCCAAGTTTCATAACCATACATAGAAAGTGGAAATAGGATGGCATGGACAATCCTAATTTTTGTATTCAGTGATATATCTTGACACTTCAGGATCTTGTCTGCTTCCTTCATACCTACCATTCTAAGTCCTAGCCTTTTTCTGATTTCTTGACTGCAGTCCACATTCTGATTAATGACTGAGCCAAGGCAGGGAAACACTTGAACTATTTCAATGTCTTCATCACCTGTTTTAAAGTTATGTAAATCATATGTGGCCATTATTTTCGTTTTCTTAATGTTCAACTCTATATATTTGCTTCTGCACTTTCTGCCTTGACTTTTTTTGGTAATCATTTCAATTTTTTTACTCTTTTCTAATGGTAGTGTGGTGTTATCTACATATCTTAAATTATTGCTGTTCCTTCCTCCAATTTTCACACTTCCTTTCTCTGAGTCTCATCCTGCTTTATGTATGCTATGTTCAGAGTACAGTTAAATAGATAGGCCTCATCCATTGAGGCTTCTCTTTGGCTGCAGACTGTGTATGTTTGCATTTCTGCCTGAGAATGTCCCTGGCTTTGGTCCAGAGTTCTCCTCACTCCTGGTCAATCAGGCTTAGAACAATTTTTTTTAACATTATCTTTAAATTCTGTGGGAATGTGCTTCAGATTGTATTTCAGCACAATGTTTGGTTTAACATTCTTCCTTAGCTTTACTTTTGAGTAGTTCATGATCTGTGCCACAATCTACTCCTGCTTTTGTTTTTGCAGAGAGAATGGAGCTCAGAAAGGGATATCCTTATCCAATATGACTATGTTGACAGGCATAATGTAGTGGTGATGAGCTGGCTTAACTAAGGAACTGTTGTGGGGGAGAGCTCTTCTAGTATGACTACACTTGTACTAGACTATACTTGTGGTGGTGCAATAAATTATTGGAACACTGGAGAGATATATTTTATGGAACAACATGTGTGAATTTAAAACTTAACCACCATCTAGAGAAGGTCAAACACATTAAATTTTAACGTCTTCACTACAATAAATATTTAGCTAAGTTTATCACACCCTAAATATATTGGATAAGGTGCACCCATTTGCATGGGTTCGATCTCTCTGCTCTAACTTTACGTTAAGCTACATAATGTCTGCAGTGTAGAATTTGGACCTGTCATGTTTAAATTTTACTGGCAATGTATGCCATAGATCTTACCTTATCTCGTACATTTATATTAGCAAGTCCTCGTATTTTGGAAAATAAGTTCACTTAAGAACAAAGCTTGTTTTACCAAGGATTGTTGTCATAATGTGAAATTTACTGCCAGCAATTTGTCTTTAAAATTGCTCTCCTGAGACAGACAAATGCTGTTTTCCCACATGGATTTTTAAAAAAATGTTATGTGCCTTATCAGGAAAAAAAAGATGGATTGCAAGATGTGTTTATGCAAAGGCTCATGGTCATAGGTAGAAGTGTATTTGTATGAATATATGAGACTTTGAAATTATATCTTTTTATGAAATGTGGCTACAACAGGAGATATGAAAAAGATAGGTTTCCAGAAACTGAAGGATAGCCCACTATTAAAGAACTATTTTGACAGCTGCCTGTCTTTAAATTTTGAATAAAACATCTGCTCATTTTTAATGTTTTTTAAAACCTAGTTCTATGCATGTATACAGTATTATAACTCTGCCTTTAAAATGATAGTGGTTTGGAGAAAAAGATACATTAATCTTCCCTTTCACCTATAAAATGTGAATGCAGATCAGCTCTCTAAAGTAGATTGTCAGGTTTAAAGCTGATGTGCTAGGCTTTTCATGTGCAGGTATTCTGGATGGTAGTAGACAGGATCCATCCAAAGAGCTGGCCCATTAGTTCTGTTTGCCAGGGTCAGAGGCATTCCTGGGCTACTGTGCCTGAAACAGCAATCTGTACTTCCGATTTGACACCCCCCCCCTTAATGTATGTAAGTGGAGGTTCAAACCCAGTTTTTAGTTTGGCATTTAAAAAGAAAAAGCCAGAGATTCCATTAGGCAGCTTTTGGACATATCTAAAGCAGTTCTTTTAATACGGGCCAAAGAATATGATGTCTTTCAAAGACCTACTATATTTGCCAGAAATCTGCTCTGGTTTTCTCTAAAGACATTCTCCAGATTGGTTCTTTTTTAATGAAACAAACCATAATGCAATCTCACACCTTTGATCATAATAGTAAACAGAACAAATGGACTTTTCCCTTTGATCATATTGCACACACCTTAACAAAAGAGACAAAAAAGCAAATGTATAAAGTATCTTACCAGGAAGTATCATGCTGCCTTCTGTTGGTAAACCATTTCTCCTTTCAAGTGGCCCGAATGTGTCATTATCACAGCGAGACAAATAGCAGGATCCCTGCAGATCTGTTTGTTGGCTTTTACTGTCACCTCCCTTGGGTCAATTATTCACTTATACCAACTGCTAGTTGTGGTCTTCCAACTTCAGGTTGCAGACCAGTTCCATTGAATTCATAAGCATTTTCTCACTGTGGGGCAAACGATTGTGCCTTCATCTTCAAAGAATAGTATAATTGTATATTTTGTCATGTGCATGATTACTTGTGTTAAAAGTCAGTTAAAAAAAATTAGACTAAATCCAGGATTAGATTTATATAGACTAGACTCATGGAAATGGCTGAAACAAGTAACTCACATTGTGTTTATTTCAATGGGTCCATTCTAGGGAGGGCTGTTATTGCATGTAGGGAAATAACATAGAATTTTCCTGTTTGATGGGTTCTCCAGAACCTGTTCAATGATTGACTTTTTCCAAGACATTTCCAAGATACTGCTCTCCTCCCAGATTGACCCAGGTAATCAAGATCAAAGAAAATCACCATGTAGTCGTCAGTAATTGAGCTGTACATGATTTTAATGCCTCTACAATTTTGAGCAGCTAATTTTTCAAGCTGCATTTGTATTCCATGAGACAACTCACCAGTGAGGGCATGGGGGGGGGTGTTATGTAGACACTTTTGAAGTCACATGCATGATATAGATAGGCATCTGCATGACATAGAAACACCCACAGTTATACGATTTTTGGAATTAAGAAACTGTGATCTCTATTTCTTGTCTTAAAATTCTGACCTGAAATCTCACAAGTGCAAATAGCACCACTTGCTGAATGTTTATAAACCAGTTAAAGGTTAGTGTGTGTGTGTGTGTGTGTGAAGTATATGAAAATGGAAGAGAATTGTAGAATGGGAAGCATTTCTCTCTCAAATGTTCTCTGCTTAACTTTTAATAAGTTTTATGATGGAAATATATCCTCTGATTAATTCAGAAGATGTTTTTAAAAGGTGCAGGCCTTATGTTTGCTTAGGATTTGTCGTGACCTATGTAGTCTTGTCCAAAGCCTGTGAGCAATAATGCATTACACTTGTGAAGGAAATGTACTGTGAATGATAATATTGGCACGCTTTAGCTGGGAGTTTTATCTTAAGTCAGCGAAAAAGGATTGAATCTGCTAAATGAGTGCAACCAACTGAGCCAAGCAAAAGTATTACAGGAATGGATTTGGACATAGTCTGTTGGGTAAACAATCTTACTATCTAGAATTTAACTGAGATGGTATTAGTGCTTCCTGGGTTATGTGTAATTTAAAGAAATCGCCTTAACTGGGATAGTGTTCCATGTTAACAAATGAATCTCTTTAAAGGTTTTGTGTAAAGTCACATGTTTCTGTGTTCTCCTGTTATTGAAAAATGTAGTTAGAATTGTAGTGAAACAGGGACCCATTCATACTGGGCTATGGACTAGAACTGTATTCCATTTTAACTGCCATGGCAGTAGCCTATGGGATCCTGGGGTCTCTAGTTTGGTCAGAGGTACCAGAAGAGCTCATTCCCACGCCCATGCCCCCAGTCCTCTGAGCTGGCTTTTGAGAGGGCACCAAGGATCAGCATCGGGGAGCATCTCATTCTTTGTATCTAAGCTATTATTTTCCACGGTGAGCTATTTAATAAGAGGAATTTTAGATGAGTTTTCCCTGGTTGGGCACATCTGGAATGGAAAAATCTGTTGTATACATTATATCTATATCATAATGTTCCAAATTACTCCTTCTTTCCACTGTCCTCAGCTATTAGTGCTGTTTATTAATACTCTAATAGATATGTAATCATGGGAAGTACCTCAACCAATAAATTGAAGCAATCTCATATTGCTGAGATGACAGTAATATTAAGGCAAATGAGAAAACTTACTGTATGCTGAGGAGTCTGGAAACCATGCCTTCCAACATTTCACACATGAAACCGTGACCCATGTAGCCAAGCAACATCAGAGTTGCACCAAGATGGCAAACATTGTAAATGAGGAAGAACAAACAGTCTAGGCGAGGCTGCAGAAGTTTGCTTTTGTTTGAGCCTGCTAGGAAGAACAAGATTCCATTCTCTCCTCTCCTCTTCCTCCACTGGGACCATTTCCACACTACTCTGTTTTAATGCTATTATTCCACTCTCAATATCCTTTGGGATTCTGGGGTTTGTAGTTTCCTGAGGCCACAGAGCTCTCTGGCTGAGAATTCTAAATGCCTTTCCCTAAACTCAAAACCCCAGGATTCCACAGGATATAACAGTGTAGTGCAGAAGCAGTCTGAGTTAGCTGAGGACAAACTACTTCTGCACTTGGACTCACTTTATACCAGCTGAAGTAAGCTATGGACAAAGGGAGAAAGTAGTCGTAGGAGAGATGAATTGTGAAATTTGGAAAGCAGTTTTAAAAAGCGGGATGACAGAATTAATTGGGACTGTCACTATCACATGAGGACATTTGGAAGTTAATGGAAGCTGCTGAAGGAAAAAAAAAGACTAGTAGCAAGAGTTGAGAGTGGCCATAGCTGAGATAAAGGTAACAGTGTGACACCCACCGAGCCACAAGAAATTGCCCACACCTGACTTATGTGTTTATTCATATGGAGTATCTGACACAGGAGGGCACTGTTGGAACTAAACATTGTGGTGATCTACAGAAAGGGATTCGGGAGCATCATTAGAACTGTCTTTATGTTGGCATGTTGACACATGGATATCCCCAGACTGCCAAATCTACCACCTGCCTCTCCTGCTCTGCCATGCAGGCCAAAATCAGATCTCTTGAGTCCCACATTGTCCTCAGCTGCTGTATCCTATGGTGCCAAGGTGCTCAAATACTATTTTAACTAGAAAGTTATAAGACAGTACAAGTCAAAGTGTTGTCGTTACATTAATTTATATCTTGCCTTTTCCCCAAAGTGGCCTACAGAATTATTCAGGAGAGATTAAAAATTGTACCAAAATGCCAGTATATATGTATATATTTAAATGATTTTAAAAAGCAGTTAATCTGTAGAATTAAAACTGTTACAAACTCATTAAATATAAAAAGCAAAAAACTGGTTGCAGCCAATTTCTGAAAGCCCGCTGAAATAAAGATTTCCCCTGCTGCCAGAAGGAGAACAGACAGAGAGCCATCCTATTCTCCCCAAGGAGGGAGTCCCAAAGTCTGGGAAAGCCAATAAGAAGAGCCTTTCCCTTTTACCCATTAGATTTGCCTGTGAAGGTTGGGATTGAGAGAAGTGTGTGTGTGCGTGTGCGCGCACATGCGCACACATGCACACATATCCGCATACATAAGTTTTGTGACAAAGCCATGAATTGTTTATAGCTTTACAGATAGACAATCACTTGATGTTTTTTTTCTTTTTCAATTCTCTACCTATAATGATAAAAGAGAATACTTGTAAACATTTGTAGCAGCCATGACTCTTTGGGATTTTACAGAGTGCTTTTTAGGGCCATCCAAATTGCACTGCCCAGTTTCAAATCAAAAAGTTGAGATTCCAAACACAAAGCTTTTGAAAAGAAAAGTGTGGGGTGGGGGCAGGGGTAGGGGGAAGTTGCCATACTTGCTGGGAAATCATGGTAGAATCACTAAAATTTTATGGAGTGTTTTGAATACCAAACGAATAATTTCATAATGGGAACGCCAATAAATTGTTGACACTTTATTGACTATATTGTGATGTGTTCTCTCTTCATGCTGTGGATGTTAGGATGTGTAGGGCTGATGGCAATGAAGTCCAACAATACCTGGATGTCCGCACAGCACTGTTGTTGTTGTTGTCGTTGTCATTGTCGTCCTCCCCCTTCCCTTGCTCCTCCTCCTCCTCCTCCTCTTCTTTTCGTCTTCTTCTGTGCCTTCATGTTGTTTCTGACTTACGGTGACCCTAAGGAGAAACTATCTTGGAGTTTTCTGTGGCTGAGAGTGTGTGATACACCTGAAGTCACCCAATAATTTTTTTTTGTGGCCAAGAGGGGAATCAAACCCTGATCTCAAGGGTCATAGTCCAGTCCCCAGACCACTACACCATGCTGGCTCTCTACCCCTGTTTTATACAAATATTTTTAATTAATGAGGAATATGATGTGTTGCATGAAAGCCTGTGTAATATAGTGGTTTGAGCATTGGATTACGAATCTGGAGACCAGGGTTTGAATCCCCTCTTGGCCGTGGAAAACCACTGGGTGATTTTGGGCAAGTCTCTCTCTGTCTCAAAGTAAGGGAAGGGCAAACTCGCTCTGAATAAATCTTGCCAAGAAAAACCTATGATAAGTTCACTTTAGGGTCACTGTAAGTCAGAAATGACATGAAGGCATACAACAGCAATAAGAACAACAACAAAATGTGTTTCATGCAACATTATTTGGATTCACTTTACATCAACACATACATTATGCATGTTTATAAATAGTTCTCTTTAGGAACAAAAAAAATCTCAAATAATTTTCTCTTGGGTATTTGTTGTTGCACGACATTAATTTCTAGTTCTGTTTGCATTTATTTGCTTAAACTTGTTGATCAAAGCCAATATGCTATAGAAGGCTGGTAAAACAACAGGAACAGACTTTTAATTATGTATCTGCATCTATACAGATTTGGCAAATTGAGTTTGTCTTTTTTGGAAGCTAGACCTTTTTTTAATTATTTCTTATACTTTTCTGAGCTGCAGATACGTGTTGGACATTAGTAGCACTTTGGCTCTTGTTGAAGAGCTTCTGCAATTGATCAAGTGGCACATTATCTGTGGAACCCCAGTAAGAGTTGAAGTTGGTCACAAGAGTTGGTGGTGATGGTGATGGTAGTGGAGATGATGATGGTATCTTAGCTAGATATTTTGAACAGTATTTTATCTGCTTTTCTTTTGCAGTTGTTTTACAAGACAGTTTTGCATATTTGCATTATTCAGACTTCATGTGCGTGTGTGAGTGTGTGTACACAAATTTCTTATTCCTCAGTGCAGAGGTGGGCAAAGTGTTACTCTCCAAATGTTTTTGGATTGCATCTTCTAGCAGCCCAGTGAATTATACAAAATAATGGCAATTAGATTCCAACAACATCTAGAGGGCAATGCTTCTACCACCCCAGTGGTTTACTCCATTTGTTTTCATAGCAATCATGGCTGTTACCCATAACCTTGTGTCTGCAAAGGCCGTCCATTGCCTTTATTGGAAGGAAGGTGCAATGTCTCTGCATCTACAGTTTAATTTGTTTTCAATACTACCAGATTGCAATCCATGCTCATGACTTTATGTTGTCACCTAAGTAGGTGGAATGATCTGTGTCTGGTTTTTATTTTTAAAAATGTTCTGACTTACTTATTTGGGCTAGATGTGCTTTCATATTTGTTTCTTTTGTGTTTTCATTTTTGAAGAAAGCACAGAATTTTGCAAATGGTGGATACTTACTGCATTGTGGAGGATGTGAGAAATTCCACATTCAGGAGGATTTAGAAACTGAAATTCTGAGGATAGGCTGCTAGCCACTAGGCATGTAAAGAAGACACCCTTAACACAAGATTTTTCATAAGTTAAGACTTTAGCTTTTTAATTTTTTTGTTTCCCTTTTTATAAGTACAATACAAACAAAAATACAAAAGTAGAGACTTAAATAAGAAAAATTTGTTTCTGCCAAAAGACCTGCTTGCCTTTTGAAGGAAAAATGCTAATTTTTCATGAAATAGTGTATTTTGCACAAAATACACAGTTAAAACAAGTTTTTGTTTTTTGAAAAAAATCCAAACTGTAAAAAATCGTCTGAAAATGCACCAAAACTCTTAGCAAGTAGAAAAACAATATCTGAAACTATTAGATTTTCTATGCAAGAATGAATTACATGATAATTTACCTCTCCGTTAACAGTAAAACTAGGCTTTGCTTAATACTGTGAGTCAGCCCAGTCCTTCCACTTCATTTTTCAGTGGCTTGGCACAATTTTCTTATTACTGTAACATTACGCAACAAGCTAAGATTAGTACAGGTATGACTTGCTTGAGTCTACTAATTTTGGTAGTTCACATCACAGCCTTAAGTAAATGCAGACACATTTATGTAGACAATAATACTGGCTGCTCAGTCAACTAGTCATTCAATAAGACAATAAAGATTGAGTATGTTTTGAGATATTTTGAGCAAAGTGCCCCTATCTTTAGTGTTTTATAGAATGACTATACCTGTTACCTGTTTTCTGCTACTATGTCCAATATATATCTACTGTTTTATACAATGTTAAATACAGTAATAGATTATAAGCTTTCCAGGCATATTATCAAGGCACAAAATCCATAAGCAAGACACAAAGTAACTTTTTGAATACATAAAACTAAAGAAACTCGGATGTTTGCTGCAATCCTTATTTTAAAAAAAAAAAGCAGCCTGAGTTCGGACTTTTTAACAGAAGTTTGGTCTGTCTGTGATTGCAAGTCCCACAATGTTAAACGTGCTGTTTGGAAGATCTGGAAGTGCTCTAGGGAAAAATGGCCCTGGAACCTACATACATAGACCCACACACAGCATGATTGCCCTCCCCTTCTCTGTACAAACTATATAAGCTACATTGCAATCTGTGTGTTTCCACTGCAAGAAAGTAAACAGCAGCAATCCAGAGGAAACCCTCTTTACCCTTGTAACATCATCATAGAAGAAAGATTGTTAATTGTTTCCAAAGCAATTACTATTTGGCACTTTTAGCATATACAGTTTGTTATGCCCAGTGGAACAGAACTCCTGATATTTATTCATAGGTAAAAGATGGATGTTCTGAGGCTATTGATCTCCACTAAACAGCTCATGAAAATCTAGATCCAAAGTACATGGTCTTGCTATGTCCACAATTTTTCACCTGAATTATTAGATTCCCACCTAACCGTGTATTCTGGAAATTACTAGATGCAGCAGCAGAGTGGGGAGGATATGGTGTAATTTGTGATGAGAAAATAAACAGTTGGGGAGAGGAGGCTTCCTTTTTAGTAGCAGATAGCAGTTCACTCCATCATATTTGTTCATGAGTCAGTATGTGTCCTTCCTCAACAAAGTCTTTCACTCTTTACAGAAAATAATGTAGAAATAATTTATTGATTACAGGCAACAGAAAGATTGTGTCTGCTTTTTCACTTTTCTTGTATATCAGAACCACAGTTCCTTTGTTCTTTCATGTGTTTTAATTTTTTAGAGCTGCCTTGAGTCCTAGGGTTGGGGAAAAGGTGGAGTATAAATAACCAATGGCAACAGCATTACAGTTATAGTTATGATGCTGATTTTGTTGTTTGTCATATATTTCCTGTCTTTATCATGTCTGTTTTGGGGGTAAAAAACCCTCTTTGTTTCGGTTACACCATGGTTATTTCGAAAGTCTTTATATCATTTTTCTAAAAAGTATATGTATGTGTGTATGTGTACACATGCGCACACACACACACACACGTGCACAAACATGGGGATCCACTTTCACAGGATATTTAACGCAAGCAAGCTAGAAAAACCAGTTTAAATAATCAATGCATCTGAAGTAGAATGAAATCTCTGAAAGCTCATAGCATATACATATACATACCTCTTATATTAAGCCCTACCAAATTGTAATCGTTCAAACATTTATAGTGCTGACCTTTACCCAAATAACTTGTAGACATCAGAAGATGATAAAAGTTTATACAACAGAATGAAATAATAAGTGTGAAAGTAATCTTAACAGAATCAATGTATGAATAATGGCAGCCATCCATTATACAGGCCAGACAATTATTTATCTTATTGGAAAAGTAGAGCCAATTCCCTAATCAGCCTCTCAGTGAATATTACTGCCATAGGCATCTGTATTCTGCCATTTTTAAAGTGCATTTGAAAAGACCTGCTAATTAGCCATTTAATTACACGTCCAGGATTAGAGGGTGCATTTGCTTTTGTAAGCAGTTATTTATCTTTCCTAATGCTTTTGTTTCTGTTTCTACAAATTAAATTACAGAGAGATTTAATTTTGGGCTAATTAAGCATGAACACAACAGAAGCCATGTGAGGCAATAGAAAACAATGTATCCAGTCCTGCAAGTAATATTCCTGGGAGGACAACATTAGATTTAGTCATAGTAAGTTGCATAGGTTAGGACAGTCAGAATGGCACAAAATGTGTAACACACTGGAGTGGCTGCCAAAATTAGAAGAACAAATGAGTTCCAGTGGCATATGGGGGTTCCATCAATCTTGACTCCCCACTGCCCACAAACTGAGAAGATGTTGTGGAATCTACTTTCAGCCAGTTCATTTCCATATTGCATTTACATCGGGAACATGTAACAAGAGGAACAAGAATGAAAAAAATAAGAATGAATATAAGAATGAAAAAAACCATATGTATATTGTAATGCAAGATGATTATATACATTTCTGTTTTACTAGGAAGTCAAGACTGGCTTGCTGTCAGCAAAGACAAACTTTCAAGAAAACAAAACGGTCATCCTATGTGATAGACTCATTTTTGCCAGGCAGAATTGTTCTTGCTTAAAAATAAAGAGGAATTGTTTGAATTCAGACACTGTTCTGGCTGTGTGAGAACTGAGTAGTAGTAGTTGTGTGCCTTGAAGTGGTTTTTGACTTATGGTGACCCAAGGTGAACCTACCACAGGGTTTTCTGGGGGCTGTGAGTAGTGTGACGTACCCAAGGTCATGCAATGGGTTTCCATGGCCGAGTGGGGAATTGAACCCTGCTCTCCAGGATCATAGGCCATTTCCGCACTAGACTGTTATAGTGCTATTATTCCACTTGCAACATCCTATGGAATCCCGGGGTTTGCAGTTTCAGGAGGGGCCAGCTGTGTATACACACACACACGCGCGCGCGTGTATATCTATATCTATATATGTATGTGCCAGAAACCAATTTCTTTGGAATCACAGCCTTCTCAGAGGAGATTTCTTTTGTTATATGGGCAGCTGTGATGACTCATGTGTTAGGATATGTCATGTGCCAAGAAAACTATTATTTCTCTTTGTGCCTCTGCTAATGGATTGGAAATTGTGAATCTATCCCCGTTCAGCTGTTTCTCTTTCCAGTTTTCCAATTCCATTCTTCCTTTGAAATTACTTATAATCAATTTCCCCTTATACTATAGGCATAGAATCATTTTATTACAGTTGTAACCTCACAAGGCTTAACTTCGCAACTTTTGTAGTATAACTGTAGCTTACTTCAACCATTGTAAGGTGTGTGACATCATTAATGACGGTTCAAGTCTTAGCTGAGCTTTGCTTTGTGTTGTGTTGGAACTGTTGAGTCAGCAGCTAGATGGACAGAGCTTGTTTTGTACCAAATACCAGTAATTTTTTAGGATGGGGAAATGAGGAAAGAAAGAATTATGTTTAAAAATGTGGATGTAATATAACAGGCTGCACTTTTTTTTGCCTTTGAATGTATAACTGTAACAAATTAATTTTTAATATTAGTTTGAAAGTAACTTTTCAAGCTCTGGGATTCATCCACAGCAAGGTATTTCAAACAGTTTTTTAGTCTCCAAAGTATGAATATTTATCCCTAAGAAAGTTGATGAAGACAAAAGACAGTCCAAAGTCCTTGAGGATTCCACACTCCAAAGAAGACCTATTTTCTTTGAATCTGATTATTCTTCTGACTCTACTTTTTCAAAGAATTTGAGATTGATCTAGTCTGATTCTTTTCAGGTTTTCGTATTGTTATTTCCGCTATGGCACCCCTGATGAGGACCCCCAGATATCCTTTTGATATCATTTAATTTGGCCTTAGCTGGACTGGTTGCGATTACCTCATCTCACGTGTTCGCAAAGTTCTCTGGATAAACACGGACAGAGAGCGGCCGTTAATGGTTTACATTCCATTTCTCTTTGTAGCCAGCAACCCAAAACTCGCCCGAAGCTTTAGGGAACTTCCCGCCACAGACTCCTCAATAGCCACGTGGCTCTCAGTCAAATTACTCTTGTGAGTTGGGCCATCAACGTCTCGGCCAAAGGTATTGTTTCTACATGCAAATCCCATCACGCTAAACCTGACCTCACCAAATCCTTTTGTCCAGCACCGAAACCTCTTTTGTTCTCCTCTGGGACTGCCATAGCCGAAAGGCACGATCTTCCCTATAAAAACCCTTCATTTCTAACCGATCCTCGGATCGCCTTTGACTGCCATCCTGCCCTGCCGCTGGTGTGTTTAAAGGACTCCCCTCAGCGCCCCCACGCTGAGCTTTCTTCCCCGAACCTCCAACCTCTCCCCAGGACTACGGAACAGGTCGTATTGCCCTCCCTTACAACTCTTTTCTTTTCCAATTAGTTAGTTTGTGTTTGTCTTCTGTGTGTGTTCCTGTTAATAAAGAAGTGTTCATTATTTTAAAACCTTGTCTAGCCACTCTCTAACCTGACGCTGTAGACACAGGGTGAAAGATCTCGCTTCGTTGCCCTGCCTCTCGCTAGCAAAACCAGTGCTCTGAGTTCTAATTTCCCCATCTTTGGTTTTTAATTGGCAAAGCCGGGCGCCCCTCGCGGGACCCCCAATTTTCAGGGTAACAGTATGACACTCTGATCGAGTTTCAAATAATCAATCAAGAATGACTCTTAATTTCACCATATGTTACCAATTGAGTCTGAGACTTTCTGTATGCGAAGCATGTGTTCTATCGTTGAGCTACAAACCTCTCCCTGGAGCATTGCACCGGCTGTTTATTATTATTATTATTATTATTTTTAAAAAAACCCTCTTGACATGTATATCAAATCCACTCTTAATAAACAGTAGTCATTTTCTCCTACTTGCAGCTGAGTCCACTGCATGCTTCTTTAGGCAGCTGGATAACCAAGTTTCTATCTTAAGGCATAAACATTCTCAGCATTCACCTGCATAAGTTATCTTATTTGCACTATGAAAGTACTTCTGGTCATTTTATGTGTAGCGTTATGGTGTGTTTAAAATGTATTTCTCTGAGAAAAACAGCCTTTAGGGTTTTTTTTCTGTCTTCCTGTGGGCAATATCAATTCAAATATAGGGTGTTCATGAAATGTTATTGCCCAACAGCAATGAGACTGTGAGCAGGTACCATAAGTGTTTTATGCCACCTTTATGACAGGCCTCAAGCCAGCCTCGTTCTCACAGCTTGGACTGGGAGATGGAAAACACAAATACTCATGAAAGAATTTTATATTACAAAATCAAATTTATAAGTTTCTGTGGGATACAGTATTGCTGAGGCTTTTTTAAAAAAATAATTAATGGATTGCTGTCTTCCTGAATTCTCAGTAATCTAGAACACCTCTCCACAAAAATATTACATGAAAGATTACTGGAGAAATCGTGCTCTCTTTGTGCAGTAAAATCTGGCAGGGTAGGGAATTTTCTGTGGTGATGCTGTTGGAGCAGCATCTCTGAAATTTCTGCCAGGCTACTTCATTACTACCATTTGAGAAAAATCCCAAGTATTATTTTGTGGCTTCAAAATGGTTTTAATTGCTTATTGTTTTTATTGTTCTTATATTTCATTTCTAGAATTATTCATTATATATCGTCTTCATTTCTTTGAGTTGAAAGGTGATTACTAGCTTTTATAAATGTATGCATCCCTTTTCACTTAACTGTCCCGAGGTAATGAAGCCAATGTACTTTATGTAACTGCCTGAAGATGCACAAGTGTGGAGAGATGCCACCTTCATTTTCCTCAACTGTGGATAAAACCTTGGGCTGTACCACAAGTGGGAATCATGCAGCCCTCCAAATGTTGTTGGACTGCTGCTTCCAGCAACTCTGACCAGGCTAGCTAATGGCTAGGAGCGCTGGGTGCTGCAATCCAACATCATCAGAAGGCATGTATGAAGGCCCATTCATAAACAGTAAGGATAGGGAAAATAGTTGTAACTATTCATTCCAAAGTTGTTGTTTTTTTAAAGCAGTTTTCCTGACAGTTGGGAAGCCCTGTCAGGAAGAATAATAGACTATTGAAAATTTTATGAAATTTTAACCTGATATCTAATGTTCCAAAGTTGTTGTGCAGGATTTAGTCTACTAAGAAAAACAAAGTGGTTTTTGTATGTATCCCCCCCTCCATTTTCTGCATAGAAAAATGAGTTTCCTACAGACAAAAAAAAAGTGTTTTTCTCTACAAAATTTCTATGCCATACTTCGGGATGCTCAGACACCATCTTCTGGAGAATATTCAATTTCTCATGCAGCAGGAAGAAAAATACTTTGATTATTCATCCTCCCATATGATGATGAAATAGTCAATAACTTACATTGCTACTACACAGATTGCATAATACAATTGTTTTCACTGTTGTTGGATTCCACCAACAGCAAAACAGGAAAAACCTGAGTTTGCAAATGCTAGTCTTAGCATGTATTTAAGGGGTGGTCTCATTCATCTTTTCCTTAAGATCTCCTATGCTAACAGATAAGCCATATACTGAGTGCCATAAACCATAATAAGTTGTATTATGTTATAACACAACATAGTATAACATAATATGCTATATTATATTATATTAATTATATTATATTGGCTAGGAATACCAGTGTAGAGTGGTTGTATAATATTTGGCTAGCTATCCCAGGGTATATAATGTCAAAATTGTAATATTGTGACACAGTACTAGGCTTTGGCCCTTTCCGCACGCGGCCAGTGAATCACTCTGTGCCGTTACTTACCGGCTCTTCTTGGGTCCAAAGTAACACAGACTTTCCCTTGAGCCCTTCCACAGGGCTCCTCCATTAGTGCAGGGCGAACCAGAGCAGTGCGAGCTCTGTAGATCCGCACTGCTCTGGCTCAAAATGGCGGCTTCCTGTGGCTTCCGGCTCAAAATGGCAGCTTCCAGTGTCTTCGTGGGAGTGGACCAACCGCTGACGCTGGCCACACCCACAGCCCGCCCTCTGCTGATCGCAGGCTCGCATTGGTGCGAGTCTGTGCATCTGCACAGGTAAGTAGGAACACAATGGCACGCTCCAGAAAGTCAAAAGACCTGTTTTTTCCAGTCTTTACTTAGCACGCTGGAGGACCACTTGGGGGCGGGTTGGATCAGACTGAGGTGCAGAACTAAGTTAAATAGTCTGCTCCTAGTCCAGCAGATTGGCAAATTGTAATGGGTAATTTCTGGGAACTGCCAAGTGAAAATGTCTGAATTATGGTTGAAATTAAAGAGGAATAACTGTAACATAATAGGAGTTCATTAGAGAAATGCAAGATCAAGCATGTAAGATGAACATAGAATTGTGAGGCATAATTTTTTATATGTGACTAGATATCCAGAAAATGAAAACTAGATCAGAGTGGAAGAACAAAAACATTACATGTAAAAGTACAATTTGAGATGATTTTTTTTATTTGCAAAACTTAATAAAATCTAATCCAATCCAAGGTGCGGATGACCTCCATGCCAGGACGCCTTGGCCCGTTTTAACTGCCTCGTGCGGAAAGGGCCTTTGTCACATTTGTTATGCAGCAAAGACACTTAGATATGTCACCTCAAAATTTAGTGAAATGTACATCTATATTATATTATATTATGCTTATGGAGATGGAACCTCTGTGACACTAACTGACAGAGAAAATGTTGTTATCTGGAATATTAATAATCAAATATTCTGTTTTAACAACATTGAGGGAACAGAGAGGTTGGGGTTATTTACAATCCAGTTTGGGTTAGCAAAGGGAAAATTGTCTGTTTGAAATTAAACTTTGCATAGGCCCCAAGAAGACAGAACTGTGGAGAAAACAAAGAATTGGGTAGAGAATTCAGGAGATAAGAAAATGAAAGGACATGAAGCCTAGAGATAAGGTAGTTGGAGGAAGCAGCAAATGCAGTTTTAAACAAGGATGGACAACTGTACTTCTCTAGGAGATGACGAATTACATCTCCTAGCATTCTTCAGCATTGCCTATGCAAGATAATGAATGAATGAAAAGAACAGGTACTGTTATTTGTTTCCTTGCTGAAAAGTGGGTTTTCTGACTCTTGAAAAATCCAGTCAGAAAGAATTGCACAGAAGCAAGGAGGTATCACAGATGCAGGCACAGTATCTTGCACCCAGTATTTGCACATCCCATGAAGCATGCTTGGGAGAGGAGCAAAATCCCCAGTGCATATTTCTGGAAACTATTCTTTTTGCAAAAATATTGCTTTTGTGCAAGAACCCCTTTTTTCATACAATAATACTTTGCGGAAACACATGTAGACTTTGAGCAAACTCCACAAATTTTCAATTAAAAAATTATAGTCAATAATCTAATAGTAAAATAGTCAATAATTTACACCTTTAGTCTCCCCAGTGTTTAATATGAAAGAGTATGTGTGCTGGGAACTGGTGAGATCATGGGGGGGGGACAGTTTGAGAGACTACTGCCTTCCCTACCTGTGTTCCCACAGCTCTGAGTGAACATCATGCTGGCCTGGCTCTGTCCATGCCAGCTGTTGGCTCCATCTGGGCAGAAAACTATAGGATGGTGATTCTTATCTCAGTACACTTTTGAGTAGCAGTATCTGATTAAATTCTAGTATGCCTTGTGTTTCTGCTACTTGCTGTTCCTTTCAGACTCTTGGTTTATTTTCTTGTCCTGCCTCCTGCTTTGTCCTGCCCCCTCATGGTTCTTTCATCTGAACTCCTGGCTCCTGAATTACTTTAGACTGCTAACCATGGTCCAGGCCTGACAGCTAAAGGAAATATAGCAAAATAGGAGATATGCTTAAAGTGGGGAGTCAAGGAAACAGCAACTAGTAAAAGAAGGAAGCAAGGAGGCAAAGGACCCAAAGGAAAATTGATCCCAAACACTACCTATGGCCTGTAGATGGGAAGAATGTGGATCATTAACAAGAAGAAACTGATAATGGAGACTTGGAGGGCAATAGGCCAGAAGGAACAAATTTGTTTTCAGGCAGGTGTCATACCTAGATTCTGACAGAGCCTTAATTGTCAGAATGAAATTGTGCAACCCTACCAAGGTTGTTGAACCACAGCTCCCATCATTCCTAGCCAACACAGCCAATGGTGAAGAATGCTGGGAGTTCTAATCAAAGAACATCTGGATGGCCGCACAGCTGCCACTCTGTCTTTAAGAGTTGTGTTAAGCGATATCTGGCAGACCTGACTTCTGCTGTCACAGGCCATGAGTGACATCCTCATTTCAGTAGCTAATCTGTCTGGATCCACATTACTTTTAAAACTTAAGGCAGATGAAAATTGTATAGAAGTACAGATGGCATTCCTGCAAATAAAACAAGAAAGGAAGAATCAGTAACCACAATACTGTTTGTTTATCATTTGAGGGGCATTTTTCAAGCCTCTGACAGGAAATGATGGAGTATGGATATAAACTACAAATGCTTCAGAAAAGATTGTTCACTCCTATCAAGTGTGTTTTTCCCTTGAAGAATAATATAATATGTAAGAGAACATATAACCGTGAGAAAGGTAGCTACGTTTTCCCTTAAATTAGGGCCCCTAACTTGTTGTCGTGCCTTCAAGTCATTTCTGACTTACGTTGATCCTAAGGCAAAACTATCACAAGGTTTTCTGGGACTGAGAGTGTGTGATGCACCCAGGATCACCCAGTGGGTTTCCATGGCCAAGCAGGGAATTGAACCCTGGTTTCCAGGGTTGGAGTCCAACATTCAAGCCACTACACCACACTGGTGGTGTAGACAGAGTGGTGGCATAAATGAGAGTCTAACTTTTTTAAGATGCCAGGAGACAATGTCAAAACACATCCAAGTTTTGTTTTTGTTTTCAAACCTTCATTGTTCAAACTTCCAAAGACTTCTGGATCCTAGCTTTGCCTGCTTGGATTTTTCAGACATGTTAATATTGCTCACCAGAGACTTGTCTTGGGTGAGCTGGTTGCAATATCAATGTCAGAATCCCTGCTACTCCACAATATTGCCATGTATGTTGCAGCTGACACTGTGATCCTTAAGCTACATTGGGGGCATTCATTGCCACAAAAAGACAGACAACTGAACTGCTCCTGGTGCAAATAAACGTAGCTTGCTTCTTTCTTTTTCTGTCTTTAATTTGCACATATGGGATGAGGATGACATTTTAATAGGAAAAAATTGCTACCTTTGTACGACTCTTGACTTGAAAGAGCTTCTTTGCCCTGTGAAAAAGCAGGCATTGCAGTTCCGTAACCATTAACTTTAAGATCCTATTTAAGTAAACACTGATTTTCATTGATCGTTGTGGTATTTATTACTGGAATAATGGGGATGTTGGAATGCAGGTCCCCGTAAAATAGCCCTTTCCTAATCAACAGCCCAAATACTGTTGGTTGTTGGCTACAGCTGGATAAATTTGAGCTTTTTTTATCATTGCTAGATTGGTATTCTTTTTTCACAGCACACAAGGATAAATGTTGTCAGAGATTACTGATGTTGAACATACATTATGGTATGGCAGAACAGTAAAAAATAATAGCTCTGTAGGATGAACAGAGAAGAACAGGAATGGGGAAATAAGGGTATGGCTCACACAAGGAGACCCTACGTATGTTTGAGCTTACACACCTAGATGCTTGTGCAAATGGGTTTGGTGGATTCATCAGCAGTCATGATTCCGATCCCCCTTCCATGTCTTTATTTGTACATCTGGTTACTCTCAGCACAGGGTTTGTGGTCAGAAGGTAGCTGTGGTTTCCAAAAACACTAGTTCAGAAGTTGTCATGCTGGATCATGTTGTCGAAAAGACAGAGAAGAGAGTGTGAATGCGTGTGAGAGAAAGTGAGGGGCAGAAAGTGATAGAAAAATCTGTAAGAATACTGTCTCCAAAGTCCTGTGACTGTGCTGTTCTCTCTGTAAACACAGTAACTGCCCGCTCTATGAATCAGGGCTAGGTTATAAACATAAAAAATATGCTATGAGAGAAAAGGAAATTGCTCCATACAAGCCTTATTTGAATTTCTGCTTTTTAAATTTTGTTTTGAAAATAGTTTTCACTGATGTAACGGGCTTTTGTAGGGGAAGGACTGAGACACATTCAATCCTCAGAAACTCCTCTTTTTCCCTTGCTCCCCGCAACCATCCCTCTCTTTTTCTACCAGTTCCAGGGCTGCAGGTTTACCTTCCTTCTACTATTTAGTCTATATTATGGTGAGATTTGTGGTGTAGTTGTGAAGTGATTGCTCATTAATATAGGAGATAGTGTGGGATGATACGCCTGAGACGAAACGCAAGAACCAATTTCCTTCATGAGCAAAGAAGCCTGGTATTGTGGTCTGCCTAGAAAGATTTAAGATCTGTCATATCACAAAATAAATTGGCTCATAGTACAGCTCTGATCACTGCTAACAGTGAAAGAAACAAAACATTGTCTTCTTGGGTGAGAGGGAGTCCTTTCAATTTGTTAGGAATGAACAAAGGTTTCCCCTTGAAGATCCCTGAATTGTTTTAAGTTTAACTGAAAAATGACCTTAGAAATATATGCTAATGTGCAAACTGATTCCTCAATCCTGCAAAGGACACAGCACATTTCATTGTGGTTTTTATTTTTCTCTTCCTGCTGGAATATAAGTATGGGGCATCAAGCTGTTATTCAAAGCTGCAGTGTAAAATCATTTTCTAAGTATATGCACCAAATATACTTCTGTTATTTCATTGTTTGGTGGAATTTACGTGTTTACAAAAAAGTTTGCCAACTTAAAATGAAATGCTGATTTCACCAGTAATTAAACCACAGGTACAAGTCAGTCATTTCTTGGTTGGAATTTATTGCATGGATTCTGGGATGGCATTCCAGTTTCATTTATTGAAGCTTGTGTTAAAACTACAAGCAGCAACCCATTTCCATGTAGATCATCTGGTGGTATTTAACCACTGAGGCCAGTCTTCCTTTTAAATATCATTGCCATTTCTTTAATCACACTGTTTTGAGGGGAAAAAAGACTTAGCTCACAGGTCACTCAAGAGAACAGATACCATTCATACTTTATAATGTCCTCTTTGACCTCATCAAAGGTCGGTAGTCATAAGTAATATGCAAGGGGAATTCAGTCTGGCGGCAGCATTTATGTTTGTGGGGTGGTTACCTGAAGTCTTTCCAGCAGATGCATCTTTTAAAAAAAGTAGGAAGATTGCCTAGATAATCTTTGTGGAAATTCTGAATTAAAAAGATGCCATTGATACATCTGAATGGGGAGGGGGGGATATGCGTAAATGGAGTGAAAGTAGGGCTAGCCAAAATGGTCTTTCCTTTTTTGCAGATTATTTGGCTGTACTTCCAGGTGTCTTAAACAAACAAAAAACCATATTAGGACCTTGTAGGGTGGGAAAGAACTGTATCTCTATGGTGCCTAGGCAACAAGAAGATGCTCTCTTTGGCATGTGCACTGAAACTACCACACCACTTCTCTTATCTTGTGAATGTGTTCTTTCCTTTCCAACATTGCACTAATAGTCTGCCATGAAAGTGCCAGAAGACAGGCAATTTATAAGAGATTCCTATCCTTCATAGTCTGGCTGTTTGCTTTTTCATTAAAATATTTATATCCCACTCTATATAAAAAAAAAAATCTCAGGGCATCGTAGTGTTAAAAAATATGATCTACAAATTAAAAAAATAAGTTAAAATTATCTACATGTGCAATCTGTATAACCATCTGACGTATCACATTTTACATAATCTGCTATCCTTTCCATACCTGATCCCTCACTGGCTAAAACCATCTGATGGAGAAGATAAGACAGCATCAGAGGGGGAGCACTTTAGTTGGAAGCAGCAGTCATGAAAAAATTAATGGCTCGGGCCATTTTAACTCTATAAATTCCTACTCCCCCCCCCATTTCACAAATAATAATTCCTCTCCATCCTTGTAGAATTAATTATCTCAAACTTTCCTATGGCCATGGTTTGCATAATTCAGGATGCAAATATGTGCTTCATTAGAAATTCAACAATCCAATTCTTTTTCTTTTATGGATTTGGCAAGCTCATTCCCTGTCAGTTTTTTAACTGGCTATTCAGTGTAATAACTACATTATTCTATGTTCTCAGTTCTTGCAAGTCTATCTTTCAAGTTCCTGTCTTTATATGTCTGGGAACTTGCCGCATAAATAATAAGTGTTCATTCTCTTTGTTCACAACTTCTATGAATTTTGAATTACTCTTTATGATTGAATCCTGCCACTTGAGCAATAGAATTTTTCAGATTTAGCAGAGTCATTTTAAACAGAATGATAGTACACCACAATATTAAAAATTATTGAACCTCTGTGATTAAAATAACTATCCAATTCATGGAGGATATAATGTAGTGAATTTATGACCGGCTTGCTTTATCATAATTTCTCTACAGCTACTGACACTTTTTTGAAACTCCAACTATTTCTGCTAGAGCTGCTTGGAAGTGAAAACTTATCATTTTACCAAATAATCATTATCTTGTCAAAAGCAAATGCTTTGTTTCTTGTAAAATGAGAGGCCCATGACCCAAAATAAACAGTCTAAGCAATGCAATATATGCAATTTGAAATGACAGAAATGCAAAATACTGTGATAATTGATATTGGATATATCCTGCCAGTGTAATGTTGATCTGACATATGGTGGTGGCTGGGAGCTAAGGATCTGGAAAAGTAGTAGTATAGATTTCTTTTATTATTAAGAATGCATTGGTGATATATTGCATGTAAACATTATACAGTTCCTTCTTCAGTGTGCACAATTCATTTATTATTGTTGTCATTAATTAATATATAATTTACTGTGGCAGTGATAAGAGTGTATTCAAACAGGACTAATTTATAGACTGAAATCTACACATTTCAGCCTTCGGTGGACTCTGTTTTCAATTTTTGCTGTAGTTTTTAATGGGGAGACAGAAACTCTCTACAGTGGAAGGTTGCCTTAGGGAGAGATCCTTGAACTTGAAAGCAGAGATCCAAACTTGAAAGCAGAGGTCCATCCATGCTTCTGGTTGCCCTCTATAAGCTCAAGTGAGCATAGTAACCCTGATGATAATGAGACTAAGAGGATCTGCTTCTTATTAGAATTGTTAAAAGTGCATTTGATAGAAGCAATATGCATTTTCATTTGTTTTAAACGTTCATTTCCTAGAAAAGCATACATAACCTTATTTGAATTATTCTTTCATTCTTTGTTGGAAAGCATTTCATTTCCTTTTCATTTATTTATTCCGTTTATTCATAACTGGCCTTTCAAAGACAAGCCCTCACAAAGCAATGTACACAAAAGGCAAAGACCAATGGAACATTAAAACAACAAGCAGCCCTGTGACACGTTTGAGATTACCAGATTTATTTTAGCTTGAGTTTCATGGCTTTCAGTCCACTTCCATGAACACAAACAGTACAATATTAGAGCTTTTGATACATATGAATATTGCACATGGGTGGAAGAGGGATCAGAGCAGAAAATGTCTAACATTATTAACACTGGCCACAAGCAATTAGTTTCAAAATCCTGAGAATAAATAGGCAGTTACCACATGATAATTATTTATTATCCAATATAGGTCTCCTCAGGAATTTGTTAACTTTAAAGCAGGAAAATGATAAAAAAAAGTGTTTGTTTTCTTGATGTTGTGCTGAAATAAAAGTTTCAAAGTTGCATTTATTAGAATTATGAACTGTTGGCTATGACACAAAATTATTGAAATCTCTTATTGCATGTAGCTTCCTAATAAACTATTTTCCTTAATTCAAACTTTTAGTGATATACTTGACCTTGTGAATGTATCCCAGTTGAACTGTCTCCTGCTGTAGTCTCCTCTTGAAATTCTTTTGTTCCAAAATAGTTGCTTAGAAATATGTGAATGTAAGGTGGAGACAGAGCTTGGAAGTAACCATTTACAAATAATGATCTAAATCCGGTGCTAGTACTAAGTATGGTGAGCTGTTTGTGTTCTAAGCCAGTATCTGTCACCAGTAATGGTTTGGATGGCAGTGAACAAACTGAATCTTCGCTGGTCAGAAGGCAGACCAAAGAATGGGGTTTCAGTTTGTACTAGGTAGGGTTGTAATCTGCTTGAAAATAGAGGTTGCTGTTTGGTTATACCCTTGGATTCAGTCCTGAGCAATGATACTTGGATTTTAGTGTGTCCAGGAGTGTATCTGCACAGTTAAAATTAGCAGGCCAGCTGTACCCAATTCTGGAGATGTCTTGTTTGGCCTCAAAGACACATGCCTTTCTTATGTCCCATTTGGATTACTGTAGCGCATTCCATATGGTGCTGCCATTGAAAAATGTTCATAAACTTCAGCTAGTCCCAAGACTTGCAGCCAGATTATTAATTGGAGCTGGCTACACAACAGGAAACACATAACTTCCTTCTTGCAGCAGCTGCAATGGCTGCTGGTCCATTTCCAGGCACAACCCAAAGTGCTTCCTTAATGTTTCTCCTGTTGTGGTAGTGATCTCTTCATGATAAAGGAACCATATCTGGCTCTTCAATTTGTTTTCCCCCATCCAGTCCATTAAAGACAACAGACTTTAGTTCAGTACCAAGAAAGCTTCCTTGGAATCAGACGGAAAGGAGAGGTAGAGTTGGGCATAGTCAGCATATTGGTGACACTGAAGCCCAAAACTCTGAATGACCTCTCCCAGCGGTTTCATGTAGATGTTAAACAGCATGGGAGGCAAAACAGAACCCTGAGGGACCCCGCAGGTCAATGGCTAGGAAGTTGAACTAGCTCCATCTTCTGAGTTTGTCCCTCCAGGAATGACCAGAATCACTGTGTGACAGTGCCCCAAGTCCATCCCAGAGAGTCAGCTAGAGTCAGCCCTTCTGGGCCATCTTGTAGGAATTGTGAGGCCCTTTTTTACAGTCATTTTATTCATTCCTGGAAGGGAAGACCCAGAAGGTTGTGTTGAAGAGTTTCTGCTCAACCCCTTGGCCCTTGGCCTGAGGGGTTTGTCAGGATTTATTTTTGTTCTCCATGCTATTTAACATATACATGAAATTGTCGGGGGAGGTTGTCCAGAGTTTGAGGGTCTGGTGCCTATCAATATGCAGATGACATTCAGCTCAGAAATCAATATTGGTGCCAGTTGCACCTCCAAGTGGGAGGCATTCCACAGTTGGCGTACGATAGCTAAGAAGGCCCCCTCTAATGTTTTCCCATGTTCTCCCACTTCAAATATATATATGAAGTGTGTATGTATGTTTGTGTAATATTATATAGTGTCTTTCTCCTGCAACCTAAGGCAGCAAACAAAAAGAATCAGTCAAAATGTAATAATATGTTTATGTAATAATAAATTTTAAAAAAACAATTAAAACATAATATCATTTAAAAATCATTCATATTGCCCTCGCTGGTGAAACACAGAGAAGGGCCCCTTCTGCAGTCCTCAATTCTTGATCAGGCATGTATAGGAAAAGGGAATCTTTCAAGTCCCAAGACATTTTGAGTGTTAAATACTGTCACAAGCACTTTGAATTCAGACTAAAAACCCACTGGCAGTCAGTGCATTTTTAAAGACCAGTCTTATGTGTCGTCCATATGATATTATGGATAGCAATCCTACTGCTGCATTTTGCCCTAGCTGTAGCTTCTGAGTCATTTTCAAGGGCAGCCTGACATTGAGTGCATTGCAGTTGTCTAACTAGAAAGTTACCAGTGCATGGACTACAGTGGCTAAATTATCTCCGTACTTGAAAGGCTGTAGCTGGTGTACCAAGCTGAGCTGGCACCAAGTACTCCATGCCATGGAATTCACTTGGACCTCCAAAGAGAGTGCAACCATATCAAGAGTAGGTTGCTTACCCAATTCCCAGACTTGAGAACTACCAGTCTATTGAGCCTCCATTTTATCAGGACTAAGCTTCAGTATATTGGTCCACCTCCACTGATTATAGCCTCCAGGCACTGATCAAATATAAAGAAAATTAAATGCAGCAAAGAGAAAAATTATAGAGATACAGAGATTCCCAAAATATCATTCAGCTAGAAAAAGAAGTGGTGGTGGTGGTGATATTGATGTAGATGGTGATATAGGAAGGGGAATCATAGAATCATAGAGTTGGAAGAGACCCCAGGGGCCATCCAGTCCAATCACCCGCTATGCAGGAACACTCATCAAAGCATTTCCAACAGATGACCATCCAGCCTCTGATTAAAAATCTCCAAAGAAGGAGACTCTACCACACTCCGAGGTAGCATATTCCACTGCTGGACAGCTCTGACTGTCAGTAAGTTCTTCCTGAGGTTCAGGTAGAATCTCCTTTCCTGCAGCTTGAATCCATTGCTCCTTGTCCTAGTCCTTGGAACAGCGGAAAATAAGCTCATTCCTTCCTCAACATGACATCCCTTCAGATATTTAAACATGGCTATCATGTCCTCTCTTAACCTTCTCTGCTGCAGACTAAACAAAACTAAAAGACTAAAATGAAAATCAGTAATCATCATCATCATCATCATCATCATCATCATCATCATCATCATCAATAAAAATAATATTCAATAACACCAGCTGTTATTGTTGTTGCAGTTACAGAGAATGCAAACTATTCTTTCAGAAACACTCTTCTGTATCTTGTTTCCACACAGACTCATGCCTTTTGTAGGGTTGAGATATTTATGGCACTCTCACTAGAAATTCTCAACTTGTTTTGTGCTCAAACTGTGTTGGCTATAAATTGTTATATTACTCCCAATCCAGATTAAGATTGTATTTCTTAAATCCTCTTATTGTCTTTATGAACTCCTCTAATTATTAATGTTGTTATAGTGTGGGGTATTGTAGAGGGGGTGCATTACTAGGTGGTCAGTAAGTGCATGCGCTGTAGAGCACTGGCAAAGCCGAAATACTGCTATGCAGTGGGTACAAACATCCTCTATTCATTGTCACAGTTGCTAGTCAAAGTATATTTGTTTGGAATGATACAATTTTGATTTTAATCTAGACCTGTATGATTGTTCACTCTGTAGGGTGCCTTCAGCAATCTGTGTCTCATTTGTTGTGGTTTCATAAAGTTGGATCTGGAGTTGTATGTGGTGTAATTTTCCTTGTGCTAGAGGAAAAGACAGGGAGTTGGTCTTCAACATGCCTTTCATGCTACAGGCTTTGGCAAAATCACCTCTGAATATTACTTGCCTTAGAAAACCCTGTGAAATTAATGTGCTTGCCATAACTTGACAGATGACTTGAAGGCACACACACACGCGCACACACAGGCTCTCTTGTTTTCTGGGAAGATGTTTTCAAGGGTCTGATGCAGCATGAGAACAGGTGGGGTGGGCTAGAGGACGAGAGAGGAAATGATGATGCTTGTCTCTCCATTGCTTCCTTTGACCAAGAGCTTCCTCTGCATCCTGGTGCATTCCATTCATTGAAAGCATGTTTCCTTTCACAGAACATTATGAATCTGTCCTACAGAGATTGTTCAAGAATGTTATGAAGTAACCTCATCCTTTTTTTTGTTGTTAGAAACTTTTACAACATCAACATTTTACTGGGTGACTCTTTCACTTGACAGGATATTCCTTGGTATATTTTTTTCTGATAATATAGTTTTTATGCAGTGCAGTGGTCCTTCACCTGAGGTTCTCTAGGGGGTCCACATAGGGTTGCCATTCGTCCTGAAAAATGGGGAGAATCCCAGATATAAGGAACTAAAAAAATGTCTCAGCTGGTTGTGGCGGGTTGATGCAACATGTTCTAGATTCCTCAAAAGTGGTAGTGACAATAATGGCAGCAGCGGTGACAACGTGCTGGCAGGCATCTCATCCTGCACTGGAGGGTCCGGGCACTCCTGCTCAGGTGCTGCAGAGAGCCCGGAGGATGGGAAGGCAAGAAGATAGCCCAGAAGGTGAGGGAAGAGACCCAACCCAGGCCTTGTGTGGTGAGTGTGGCAGTGCTGCTTGAGGCCAGGACCAGGCAGAGGGGCAGAGCTTTGTTTCCAAGCAGCCATGAGAATGGAAAGGAGTCCCTTTACTCTTGTGGCTGTTTGGAAGCAAAGCAACAAGGTTCTCAATGCTCTTTTGGGGGAAAGTGCAAAATAAACACCATTTCCCTCTAAAGGAGCACCAAGAGAATAGAGAGGGTAGATGCTTTCAAAAGAAGCACTTACCCTCTCTACTCTCTTGGTCCTCCTTTGGAGGGAGGTGACATTACTTTCGTGTTTTCTCCAAAAGCAGCACCAAAGCTCTTACTTTCCAGGAGCTGCTTTGAGGTTAAGAAAGGGCAAAAGAAACTATTCTTTAGGCCTGCTTCCCACTCATAAGCTTCCTTTACGAAATTTGGGTTTATTGTTCTTTCCTGGCACTTGAAGGATCTTAACATGCTACTCCCCAGACCATTAACAAGCCTCCTGTCCTTTGCATTGTCTACTGGAAAAATAAGGGATAAGGCCGAGCAACTGATAAGGAGCTTCAAACAAATATTTGAATATTGAAATAAATATTTAAATATTTAAATCTAAACATTTAACTCTTGAGTTAAGTCTTAGGGGTCCCTAGCAACAAATTATATTTACAGGGGGTCCCCAGTAAAGAAATGGTCAAGAGCCACTGATATAGTGGGGTTCATCTTAGTTAGTAAATTGGGAAAATGTGTGATATTGACAGCAATTATTGTAATGCTGTATAATTATTGATTTTGCCAACACAGCATAGTTGACAATTTGCCAAATATATTGAAGGAAAATATATGCATAGACTCAATGAATATGGAGCAGATAAGTATTTTGAGAAAGATTTAATTCATTCTAATAAACATGAAATGATTATGCGGAAGGTTTTTCTGGTTTCTTCATCATTAATGATTAAAGATAACTGACAGAAAAATAATGTATTATTATATTATGAATGCTTAGAACAGCTTCCCAACTTAAAACCTTGGTTTTTACTGATTTTTTCCTTCTAGCTGAATGATCTGTTAGACTAGTATCTATATCTTTGTTGCTTTTTTCATTGTTACATTTATTGTTTCCGTATTGAGAGCCTCCTTTCAAAAGCAGAGTGCTAACACTGTGGAATTATATTGAATTTTTCTTGGATGGAAAGCAGAAATGAATAAATTATCCTGGGACTTGAGTTTAAGGAATTCTAGATATCTCAATCCCGATCCCTAAACTGCTAAGCCTTCCCCTCTGGCTAAAACACCTGAACAAGTAGGTCAGCAATTCTATGGCACCTCCTGGGGGCAAGATGAGGAATAAAAGTCTCCTGAAGCAGATGCAGGGAGCAGAGGATCAAAACTGCAAGACGCACTTGAAATGATTTTTTTCTCTCTCTCTCAAGAAGCCTTGGGGCAAAGTATAGCAACAAAAGTTGAACTTTTGAAACGGTCACCACAGCTTTTCCTTCATCTTGTTCTTATTCTCAAGCTTCTGAACATTTTGTTACATAACCGTGTTTCTCATTGTAGAATAACAATGCTTGTTATTATGGTGGGTGGGTCATGCGTGGAGGAAGGACCTGAGGGCAGTATTGCAAAGATTCCAGGGGCCCTTTTGGACTGCATAGTTGTAATGCTATGGTTCTGCCTTGACTGCCGTGGCTTCGTCCTATGGAATCCTGTGGTTTGTAATTTGGTCAGAGGCACCAAAGGAGCTCCCTGGCTGAGGATTGTAAATTCTCCTCCCTCAACTGCAAAACCCCGGGATTCTACAGGGTGGAACCATGACAGTTAAAGTGGAATCATAGCACTATAATTGTGTAGTGGCGAAAAGCCCCTTGTTCTGCCTTGATGGAAACAAATGTCAGGTATGGGGGGGGATTTTGCCCTGCTACTTTACTCCCAGGTAGTAAGATTTGTACCTTTTCCTTATAGAAATGACTGGTAGCTTTCACTTTTAGGTGACAAAGTAAAGGAGTGCACTCAAAGACAGCGTTAAGGAGGAGAAATAAATTTGCTATCCACACTGTACAGATAAGGGCATTTTCCTGCTTTACGTAGTTCTTGTACAGCAGGGCTTTCCAAAGGGTGTGTCGTGACACGTTAGCGTGTCGCCTGAAGTGTGTAGGTGTGTCGCCTACAATCTTGGAAATGTATGTTGTTATTTATAAATCATGTATTTTTAAAAATGTATGAAAGGTTTTCATGAGATAATGTTGTGTCCCCATACATTTTGTTATTACAATTTATGTATGTGACTGTATAAGGGATTAGTTTAACCTCTGTTTTACCAGTAAAACTGAATTACTGTGTTGTGAAATGATGATATTTAAAAAGTGTGTCACCAACATGAAAAGCTTGGAAAGCTCTGTTGTAAAGGTTATAACAAGTGAATGTATGTGAAACAGTTTGAACATTTAAAAGCACTATATACATGCTTTTCTGTATAAGACAAATGTTAGACATTATAAGATATACATTATGACAGATGGAGAAAATATCAATATTGTTTGGTAAGCGGTGCAATAATTTCATTCAGGCTGTAGGTCTGGATTTGGTACAGAGAGAGCTTTGATTACCCTGACAAATTATCTAAACCAGTGTTTCTCAATCTTTTGGTCCTCCTGTTTTGGACTTCATTTCCCAGAATCCCTGACCATTTGCTATGCCAACTAGGGCTTCTGGAACCTGAAATTCAGATATTTGAAGGATCGAAGTGTGAGAATCACTGATTTACACCATGAGCTTGGCTATTCCTGTTGGTTTCATTGGGCATTTTGGCAGTGGTCAACACCATTAACCCAGAGTTTGGAAGTAACATGGTAATATGTATTACAGCGTGCTACTTATAACCAGTTATTTTGATGATAACCACCACACGCTGTTCTGGTCCCTCATTTAACAAAGACATTCCTTTCATCTCCAATAAGAATGAGGGCAACATTGCTCATTATGGAGTGTGGATGCTTCAAAAATTGACTTCTTTCTTTACATCAAAATCCAAGTCATATAGGATATGCTTGCATTCTTGGAACAGCTAACAGTACTCCAGGAAGCCTTCCAGAAGTGCTAATGGCTATAGTTCCTAGAAATGCTGAGCACATTGTAGAGATATAACTTTACTGTGGTCCAGAGCTGTATCAGAACTCTCTGTCCCAAACCCAGGTATACCTCTAGAGTGCTCTAGACCTACAGCTCAATTGAATATTTCATGGAAATTACAGCATTAATACTTCCAGGAGGCTTTGTGGAACACTGTTTGACTTTCCATAAAGTTGTGCATATCCTACACAGATTTTGATGCGGAAAAAGAAAGAAGGAAGGAGAGGTTGATTTTTAGAGGTGAGGTCCCCACTGGGCTCTGGAAGGACCCTTTGGAGTGAGCCTTTCCAATATATAAAAAGGAGAAGCTCTAATATGAGTGTGTTCTTAGTATGTAAAACAGAAAGTTACCTTTATAGATCAAGTAACATTAATTGCAACATCCCTGAGCCATCCCAAACAACTAGTAATGGAATGAGAGACTTTTTAAAAATAGTGTTCCACACTCTGTATTGACCATGGTGTCCTTCAGTACTTGCTGGCCCAGGTGGCTGGTGAAGGATTATCCCTCGCAAGGATGAAGGATGGTTCCACTCATTTGTTGTGGGTTGGTTTCAGAACGTGATTTTGGGATAGCCTCGATGGACCTCTTGACTCTTAGGCCTTTCCACACCTTACTTGGTCCCGACGTGGGCACGCAGGGATCACGCCAGAAGCCTCTTGTGAGAGACACTTGCATCCTCTCTGCTTCTTCTCTGCAGCAGCTCTCTGCTGGCTGGAAGGAAACATGAGGTCTCCACCCCTTCCTTCCACAGTGTAGCCGGATACTTTCCCAGGCTGCGCTGGGGGAAGAAGTGTGTCTATGGAGGCTCCGCATGAAAGGTAAGTGCGTATGGGGCCTGGGAGCATCGTGTGATCGTGCATCATTTTCAGCAATAAACCAAAAATAGTATATTCCACGATCGCCACCTACTGGCCCTGGCAGTGTCGTGCGATTGTGAAATGGTCCTCGCAGTTGCGCGACGCTCCGGAGGCCGTTTTGCATGTGAAATGGCATGAGAAAAGGGCCTTAGTGCATGGCATTCTTCCGGATTTCATCTTATTCCCAATACTAGTTATCATCTGTATAGATTTTCTTTGAGACAGTCTAAGGACCTGAAATTTGAAATGTGTTGCCAAAAATATTTGGGTAACACACAGTTGTTTCTCCTTTTCAAGGTGTAGCTGTTTTGAGCTTTTTTTAAAAAAAATAAATAAATACAAAGCTAAGCAAAATAGTATTCCAGTCTCTGTATCTACCATAGTATGTAGTGTGAGTACAGTATATGAATATAGATTCTAGTTGCGTTAACCTGAGACGACCACAACAACAACAATAATATTGCATTTTTAAAGGAAAAAAAATCAGGTTGCATAGAAAAGTTAAGTCCATTGAGAACTATAAAATCCCAACCATGTGAGTTATGCATGGCTTCTTCAGTGTGTTAAGAACCACCAAGTAAAACCTTTCTGACTGCATAATTGAATGGGAAACATGCTAGTCTTAAAGTAATTATTAATTTGTGTTTTTCCTGTTGAAACTTCAACTATGGGGCAAGAGCAAATGTGAGCAGATCTCTTTAAAATATGATTGCCACATTGTTAGCCCCTCCCAACAGTGTGTGTGTGTGTGTGTAAATAATAAAATAATGCATCTGGCTTTTTAAATTAACACAGTTTGATGAAACAAGCTGTGATTTAAAAAAAATGGGAAAAAAGTGATCACATTAATGAGCAATAAAATTTGCATTTTAAAAAATCACCCACATCTGAACTGTATTTTAAAATAAAGCTTGCTTTTCTTAGAGTGACATATCTCCTTTCTGTTTTGACACTAGACTGCATTACTACACCCTTGTTAAACTTGTATATCTAAATTCCATTTGTCAGACACTCACTATCTGCATGCACTTTTACCCAGAGCTCAAGTTGCACCACTTTCCAACCACTTAACACATTTCAAGTGTTTGAGTGCTAACAAATGCTTCCTTGCTTAACAGGCTTCTCTGCTATTAAACAAGTGCACTTTTCAAAAAAAACAAACCTCAATGTGGAAAAAAAATATATTTTACATGTTAATGCTGAAAGAGAATGAGAAACATATGGGTGTTTTAAGTGTGGCCAATGCTGCATTTTCTCAGAATTAAAATGTTGATGATACCTTCTACTGCCGTACATAGGGGCAGAAGTGAGTAACATACGCTTCCACAATGGTCAACAGGATTTTTATTATTCTCTTGGGAGCAATCCTTGTCTGTAGCTAGGAATATATATATTTGCCTCTTGTTTAGCTATGGCTGTATCAGTTGAGGAACTTGACAGATCTTTTTGAGCAAATTCAGGCATACTTAAAAACTGGATACACAGTTTTTAGAGTGGAGCTTTAGTGCTAAGAATTGGCTTGGAGGTAAATTATGAGTGAAGATGGAACACTCTTATCAAAGGAGTTCCTCCACCAGGCCAAAGGGCTATATTCTGTTTTAGACACCTACAATTTGTGTCTTTTTCTCCTGGCTTTCCCATTGGGAAATCTAATTCATTCTCATAATGAATACAATCCTATACATGTCAATTTAGAAGTAAGCACCACAGAGTTTAGTTCAACTTACAGCAAGGTAAGTGTGGTTAAGATCTACAAGTCAAAACCTAAGAGGAATCGTTGAGGGAGCAAGGTGGGTTTACCTTGGATACGAGAAGACTTAGGGCCTTTCTGCATTACACTGTCATAGTGCTATCATTCAACTTTCAACATCCTGTGGAATTCCGAGAGGCCAAAAAGCTCTCTGGCTGAGAATTCTAAATGCCTTTCCCTAACCGGCAAACCCCAGGATTCCATGGGATGTTGGAAAATGGAATAATAGAGCTCTAACACTGTAGTATGGAAATAGCCTTAGTGAAGCTCTGCACTCTAGAAGGAAATTCACTTGCTTTGAGGGATGTTCTGCAGTGTGACTCATGTGCTCCAGGACTAAATCTTCTTGGAAGTGGAAATAAATTTTCAGAAAATTTCTAGAAGGATCTTTGCACAACTGAACATCCTGAGCAGCCATGAAACTTGGAAGCCAACAAGGAGTTTACTGTTCACTGTTCGACTATAAACAGAAATAGATTTCGGACTGCTGATAAGAATGATAACATACAAGTAGATTTCTAGAGGCTAATTCCCTCCTGGAGAAAGTTATTATAATACCTGAGAGAGAGCTACGGTTGCTGTGTATTTAGCTTTCTTTTGTTCTTTCACTAGATGTTATGTTTGCTTTGTCACTTTAAACTGTACATTGTCACCTTGGGAATTTGCACTAAAGGCAGTGCATAAATCTGATTTAAAAATACATCAACTGAAATTGCAAATAAGTAAAAAAATGCATTTATGTATTTAATAAACAGCAGAATTTAGCAGATTTTCAAAACTACCTTGTTCAAGTAATTTTGGGTTGTTCTGAAATAAGTGATGCACAATTGAATTAATTCGACCTTCCCACCGTTGCAAAACTTGTATACCCCCCTAAGTGGGTTGAATGGATAGTACCTTTGGTTTTTCTTTTTTATTATTTATTTATTAGTTTTTACACAAAAATACCTAATTCACAATCAAAGAAATATACATTCGGAAAGAAGAAAAGGAAAGGGCAGGAAGAAAAAAAGAAGGAAAAACCCCTAATACTCAATATTAACACACTAAACTTAAACACTGAACACTAACAAAAATATTCAGAAGTAACTTTGTTGCTGTTGTACACCTTCAAGTTGTTTCCAACTTATGGTGAACCTATCACAGAGTTTTCTGGGACTGAGAGTGTGTGACAAGCTCAAGGTCACCCACTGAGTTTCCATGGCTGAACAGGGAATGGAATCCTGGTCTCCAGGATTATAGCCAAATGCTGGCTCCTAATTTACAGAAACACAAAAGGGGTCTGAGCAGCTAGAATTACTAGTAGCCATAGCCTCAGACTGTTGCATTGTTACAGTTCTTGCTCAAAAAGTTCATAAACAATTTCTAATCTTTCAAAAAAAAAATCTTCAATTGGCTTATCCTTTCAAACCCAGGTTTCTTTTGCAATTTGGCTAACTCAGCAACCTTAAAAATTCATTCTTCCATCTTCCGTGCTTCAGTCTGTTTCCAGGATTGACTGAACAATTTTCTTGCTGCTTTTATCATGTATTAAAGAACTAATCCTTATTTATCATCCAATTGTATATCTATAATATGCAGCGAAAACATTTTTGATGACATTAGAAAATCCAACTTGAGGGTTTTTTTTTTCAATTAACAAGTAAATCTTAAAGTAATAACTTTTCTTCTTCTTACAAGTCCACCACATATGGGGAAAAAAAATGAGCCCTTCTTATCTTGACATCTCCAGCACTGATTTGAAACCTTTTTGCTAGCTTGCTTGGGATTAGATACCATCTATACAACATCTTATACATGTTTTCTTTTAAATTACTACTCAAAGTAAAGTTTTATATCTTTAGATCATATTTTTACTATACCTCCATTTGAACATTGGGCCCCAAGATACTCCTTTTCAGGTTCAACACATGTACACAAGTCTAAATAAAACTCATTTTCTCCAGCCTCTATGGTTTGGTGTTTCTTATCTTGATTAAATCTTTCTTTGAGTTGCATATAAGTAAACGAAGTAAGATCTTTGCCTTCCTTAAGAAATATTTCATTCGATTTAAAATACTAGCTTTCTTTTTCAAAATACAAAAAGTCATAATAAAACAATCATCTCTTATTTTTAATGTGTTTTTTCATTAAAAGTGCTTCTTGAGGTAAGTTGGCTAATATTATCTTAGGAAAAAGTCTTTTTTTATATTTATACCACATTTGTAGAAAAGCCTTTCTGACATGTGCCTTAACTTTATTATATCAAAGATATTCATGCCACCCAAATCTTAAATCATAAACTTCAAGTTCCAAAAGTGCCTCATCTTTAAGCAATATCTATTCCTTCAACCATACAAAACAACAGGCCTCATAATACAATATTATATTAGGAATTTGCAGACCACCCCTTTCTTTAGCATTGTACAATGTTTAAAATTAAGAACAGTTCTTACATTACTTCTGAGTAATATTTTTGGCAAGAATCTGCTCTGATCCTCATAGATATTCTGAGAAATATGTTTCTATGATCTGTTTGCCAAAATAGTAGTAAATATCTTAAAATAATTGTTTCTAGGTCTGTAATTTTTGTTAATGTCTCCTCTGTATCTTGATGATTCAATGGAATGTAGGTGTTTCTCCAAGAATCTGGCATTTGTCCTTTTCTAATAATTCATCATAGACCATCTTTAGGGGTTAAAGTAACTCACCTTCAGATTTCATATATTACAGATAGTTTATCTGGGCCTGGAGCTTTCCCAGCTTTAATCTTTTTAATTGCTTCAGTAAGCGCCATACTTGTCACATGCCTTTTCAAACTTTGCTTTTTTTCCAGAAATACTTCATCAAATTGAAGTCTATCAAAATAATCTTCCATATCTGAGACTTTTTTCTTACCCCTCACATATAAGCTTCTGTAATATTCCTCAAAGGCTTTTTAATATTTTCTAGTTGTCCATTACATACTGATCTCCCTTCCTGATCTTTGTGACAGATTATTTTATACTTTCCTGTTTCCACTTATAAGAAAACCACTTTCTGGGTTTATTTGCGGATTCAGAGTTCCTTTGTTTAACATATAGTTGTTTGATGCTCATTTTTTGTATTATAAAGAGAGAAAACTATTGTTAAACTAAGGCCCTTTCCACACGGAAAGGGAAAAAATGTCCTGAGATGTCCTGAAACAGAGCTTACCTGAGTCTGTTGCCACGTGGAGCAGCACATTTTCACTGCTCCACACTCCTCGGCGTCCCGCGGCATCCTGTGGGGCCCAAAATGGCGGCTTACAACTGGCGGAGGCTCTCCACCGACCACAGAAGCTCGCCCTCCGGAAAGCCCGCCCTCAGCAGATCTGCAGGCACGCCCTTGTGCGTGCCTGCAAATCCACACCGGGTGCTGCGACAGGGCTGCACAGGGCTGCACGATCATGCTTTTTAAAAACCACTTGAAAAGTGGTTTTTAAAAAGCACGCGGCGCTGCCACTTCCGGGTGCCCTAGCGTGGATTGGGGTGTGGAACTATGCAGAAGTAGTCCGCTCCAATCCACTTTACGGTGTAGACGACCTTGTCAGAGATCGCTCTACACCGTTTTTAAACCCCCGCATGGAAAGGGCCAAAATTAATATTTTGTTGATTTTCTTTATCATACTTTTTCTTGATTTTTCCCTTCAGGTTTCCATCCATCAATTTACTCTTTTTTGTTTCTCTCTCTTTTTTTAATCTGGAGCAATGTTTTATGAATTTACTGCTCATATAAGCTTTACTTGCATCCCAAACTACTGTGGGATCTTTATCCTTATATAAATTCAGTTTTTAAAAAAATCCTCAATTGTTGTTTATGTTGTTGTAGTATTTCTGTCTTCAGAGGTAGATACTCATTAAGTCTTCACCTAAACTGGTTTTGCTCCATTTCCAGAAACATTGTGATGGGACTGGTCTGATTCCACCCCCCATATCCTTAGAAGTACAAAAGTGTCTATTCTAGGGCAAGATTCATGACAATTTTGAGGAAAAAAAGTATAGTCTCTGGTTGCAAATACCTCCAACCATCCATGAACCCAAAATACTCTGTATATTTAAATAGTGCCTTTGTTTTACATTTAGAAAATGTCCATGAAAGCAGATGTGAAGGATCTGTGTGTCCTCTGTAATATGATAACTGATTCAAATCATTTGTGTTCTCAGCACATTGCTGTTTTTCCATTTTTCTGTTGTCATAAGCTGGAATACTGGTTGATACAAACCAATATGTGCCACTAAACCATGGAGTGTTGTGCTGGTAATATTGTAATGGTATTTTGAATTCTCAACACTTGAACATGGAGTTTTATGGCCAACTAGTTAGTCTCTGACTATTTTCGCAATATTTTTACTTATTGCTAGAGGGAGTTGTTGTTTACTTCCAGATTTTTTCTTCTCATTCATCTTGTCTGTGTGGCAAACAAGGGACTTGTTTTCAGTGAGCAAAGCAGGTCAGGCAATCAGTTTGAGAGAGCAAGATGTAAACCTCTTCTCATTATTTACAGTTACAGCATTCATGGGACCTAAGCAACCATGCTGCTTAAAAAAAATTGTGTGTGTGTTTGTGTTGTGTGTGTGTGAGAGAGAGAGAGAGAGGAAGAAAAAGATTTATATGTATGACCTGATTCATTAATCTTTCAGTGCTTCTGAATATATTTATCCCAGAGGTGCTGACTAGAGTTTTATTTTATTTCATTTCTCAGTATTTTGTTTATGTGTGATACGTGCCTACAAGAGGATAAATTGCTGTCAATAAATTAATGACGCATATCAATTATTTATAAATAATGGCTTTTGAGTCAGCATGACGTGTGCCCAATTTTATTGTAGAGGAATGCCATTGCTTACATGCTGGTGAATTAATTCAGAAAACGAGAAATTTGTTTTTGCCTTCCAACTCACTCTGGGATGACAGGCAATAAAAAACAATTTACTTTGTTGAGAAGATGAATGCTCTCCCTGTTAATTGAACCTTAGAGTGATTGCTGGTGTTACATGAGATCAGGATCTTCAAGTGGACAGATGACAGCTAAACTAAGTACAAAGGGGCATCCCTATATGTGATTCATATATCTACCATGCTCACATATAAAGCAGGGTGGGGGGCCTAATTTAGACATGGAAAAATGTGTAGCAAGATGAGATAAGTTGAACCTTCCCTGACCTGCCTTACCTTCATGATATCGGTTGTGCAAGGCACTTTTCTGACAACCTGGTCTCCTGTCAGAATTGAACCAAGTTGAGGAAAAATGTGTGATCCTTTTTATTCACACTTGTCTCGTCATATAAAAATAATTTGGGTTCTGCTTTATAAGTGAACTAGTATATATACCTGGCGTTGCGTGGGATTTTATTTTCTCATAGGTAATACTTGTTAGAAAGATTTGAGATCCTGTATCTCTAATTCCCCAAACTGTTTTGTCCAGTTCCTTTAACTTTTCCCCATATTCCCCAATCCAATCTGTATTCAGAATTATTAACATACAGAGGTTGGGTTCCTGAGGGAATATACTGCCCTCCTCCATGCTGCTAAGCCTCATCTCCATAGCAACTGGCCTATTCAAGACAGACACAGTTGACCCAAGAGGCCCAAGAGCTCTCTGGCTGAGAATTCTAAAGTCCCCTCCCTAAACTGCAAACCCCTGGATTCCATAGAATCTTCTTAGGCAGCCAGTCATATGAGGTCTTCGCCTGACACAGACAAGCAGACTTTGGCTTTTATACAGTAGATGAGGCAAGCTTTTTTTTTTTTTAAAGTATGGTTTCTCCTTCAGCTTGGCCCTATTAATTCAGTTGTGGTGCTATTGCATGTCCAGTGAGTGTTGTTTGAACTGTGGAGATGTACCATACGATTAGAATTGGATTACTGACTCCAACTTAATTGTTGATTATTGCAAATTTCTTTACACTTCAGTAACCGCAAAAACACTGATTTTGCACATCAGGTAATACGTAGTTTCAAACATACGACAGATTAAAAGGAAGTTCCCAATGCATTTTTCTTTCATTGCTACTTAATTTATTGGCTACCAAACCTTGAATTCATGATATGTGAAGGAATTCTGTGCTGGACACAAGCTAACTAAGACAAAGGTATCAACCCGTGAGCCGCATGCTACCCCCAGAGGTTCCTTGTGCAGCCATTATGTTCTCCCCCACCGCACGTACACATAATTGCCCATGGGGGGTTGCTTTTGTGCCACAGTGACACGGGACAATGGGTTACCACAGTAAGAGCACTTCAAAGATTAAGCGTGTTTTACTAACTTAGTGCCTTGTACTATTTTATGATTATTGAACTGAGTTTTTATTTGAACTGCTGACATGGGAAAGCTGTTGCGTGTCTGAAAGAGCACACACTTGTTAGCTACTTACTTTATCTCCCCCACTCATTTTTTTTTTTTTAGTGTTTGGGAGATATAGGATTTTCTCCCTCAGGCATCAAGCTAATGTTTGTTTTGGATAATGTGCCCCTTGATTTCAGGGAGGGCAGGCGCATCTGTTTTTCTACCTGAGATAGCAAAATGTCTTTCTCTGGCCTGGATTGCTTTCAATTATAATACTGCACTTTGATATTTCACGACGGTTGTGAGCTGTTTGGGGCATTTGTCCGTTGCTAAAAAGCAGCACATTAATTAAGCAAAGTAGTTTTCACAGACATTCCAGTAAATGAATCTTTTTTTTTAAAATATCCTTCTTGCCAAAAGCAGGACTAGAGGCACCTTACGAGACAAGAAGAAATATAAGTAAAACCCACATATATCTCCAAACATACAAAAATTAAGATTAAAACAATATTAAATTGCCCATAGAATTAAAACCATATAAAACTTTAATGTGACAGCACAGATTAAAAACAGTATGGTACTAAAAGAGGGAACCCATTGTATAAAACAAGTAGTTCCCAAATGCCTGCTGAAGTAGAAAAGTTTTCACTTGACAGCAAAAGCTCAGCAAGGAGGGAGCCAGCCTAGCCTCCCTGAGAAGGGAGTTGAAGAATGCAGGACCAGCCATGGAATAAACCCCCTTATCTGTTCCCACCAAACATGCCTGGGAAGGTGGTAGGACCAGAAGTACCTCCCTGGAAGATCTTCAGGCAGGCTCGTATGGGATGATATAGCCCCTCGGACAGCCTGAACTGAAGCCATATTGAGCTTTACTTTCCTGCTACTGTATTTATTAACTGCATCCCTGCACAATAATATGCCTTCTCTTATATGCCTTATCTTATAGAATAATATGTGTGATACATGGCACTTTAAAAAAGAGCATGTAGCAAAAATTATAAAGTCACTTAATCTTCTTCATGGGAAGAATAAGATTTCCATTGTCTCTGAATCAGTCTCTGTGAATGCAAGACTGAAGGTTGAACCTTAAATTAGGGTTTTTTTTGGAGGGATCTCTCTTCTGAACTGACTCCATGGCCTTCTTGTCTATCTGACTCATAGAAATGGATAAAACTATTGTGGAGCTCTGAACTCTAATTCTCTGGAAAAGCTGTACAGTTCATACATGTATATTGCTTATATTCTTCATTCAGATGGGTGTGTGTGTGTGTGTGTGTGTGGGCAGAAAACTGAAAAACAATTCTGTTTCAGTGACCAAAAAAAAAAAAAAGTAATTTGAAAAGCAGCCTGGAGATGAACGACTGGCACACTGCATGCCTCTGATTGTGGCAGTTCCATAGCCTCAGTTCAGGTTGTGAATATTATTTCCATAATATGTAGGGTCCACTTAAAAAAGAATGAAAGAGGTACTCTTAGAATGAATTAAAAAGCCAAGTGTGGTTATGTATCCATTTGTAATCAGTAAGCCTTGTCTTAGAAAAACCCTTTATCCTGAAAAGACATATAGATACTTGCTGAAATTGTATTATTTATCACAGTGTGAAACTTCATGATTTGGTCCTAAATAGCTATTTGTTCTCTCAGTCTGCACATACAACAGAGGGCAACGTGGCCGTTGTCTCTTATTATCCAAAGGCCAGAGCAGCAATGTTCTTTTGCTCCGTTTCAAGGGCCAAAGGCCGTCTTAGTGTTATGCAAATGACACAAATAACGAATTAGTTTCCTGCTCTCCTGGCATTACATACAGCAGAATTCGTGTGTTTACTTCAGGCTATATAAATGAGTCTTTAAATCTGCTTCTCACTTATTCTTTAGGCAAATGTAACAAAGTGAAAGAAAAATCCGTATATTAATGAAACCTCTTTATGATCCCAGCTGGCATGGGAAGTAGCAATTGTGCTTCAATGAAACTGGTTTTGGCCCAGTGTATTTTTATTCGTTCTTGGGTTCTGTGTTTATCTGTGCAACAATTACTCATTGGTACCTTTTTTTTATTGGCACTTGATGAATATTTATGTCTATCAGGCAGGGAAAATAAGAGAAAAGTTTTATTTTTGTGATGAGTTTCTTTTTCCTGAGACAGCAAGTTCAGTGTTTATGTCCAAAGATTTAAATGCTGGCATGAAATAAATGAAATAATTACAAAAATAACTTGGATTAATTTTCTTGAAGCTACTTGCTCAAAATGTTTGGGAAGATAATTTTAATCATATCTAGACACATGCCATTAGGAAATTATAGTTATCTCTAAGCTGAATTCCGGGCAGTGTTGTGCTGGCACGTCAAATAATATGGTTCTGGATTCGCCCACACACATACACACATGCACCAAGACCCAATCATGTCACTATGATAGGAACAGCCCTACTATTGGGTCAGCAGTGGTGTTTGCTGGAGCTGACCAGGGGAGTAGGTCACTAAGGGCAGAGCCAACGACATCTAGGTAGCTACTCAAGTTCCACCCTTGTGGGGTCTACAGAAAGTTTGGGGAAAAAAGAATACTTAAAAAAAATTGGGAGTAATATTCCTAAAACCACTTACCAAATGTGGCCACTCACTCTAGAAAGCTGGTTATAATAATAATGGCTATAAATTATTATTATAATAATGGTGAAACTGGAAAGTTCACAGATATGTTCCTTTAAAAACAGGAGCAAGACTTCCCCAAGAAAGAAAAAAAATATGTCCCACATTCAGCAGGAAAACAAAAATCCCCAACACAGAGAAACAAGTTGAAGAGGGAAGGTGGGCAGGCAAAACCAGATAAACCTCTAACCCTCTGGTACACAGAGGAAAAGAAAGTTGGAGGAAAGGAAGGGAAATGAACAGAAAGAAAAAAAGTCCCAATGAAAAATTATTTCCTTTTTCCATCCACAGAAACCCACACTTCATATGCAAATCTTCAGAGGAGTATATCGTTCAGTAACTGGCCTTCTTAGACTTTAAAAGAACACTTGCTTTACAAGCTTTTGACCTCACTTCTATACCCTTCATCAGAAAGCATATGACAGAAACCCTTTGCTAAGCAAAAGTAAAGTTGATGAGAACTATTGGAACAATTAAGGGGAGGAGGAAGTTCAAATACATACAAAACTAGGACTAGAAATAAGGATGGCTAGCAGAACAATTTGAGATGCATTAATAAATGGAGATTTGGAAAGGAGGCAAGAACCAGGAGGGGTGGGGGAGCTTCATAGGCACAAAGAATGGGAGAGTTAGATGAGATAGAGAATCCATATGCACACTGAAAGTGAGAATTTAGAGAACCTGTTCTGGAAAAGGAGAAGGGGAAAAGCTGAAAGGAAAAGCAGAGCTGAGGCAGAGTAAGAAGAGGAGGAGCAGGGCAGAAGGGAGTTTTTTTGCAAAGCTGTTGGTCCTGTTGGGGAGCATAGGAAGACTGAAGTGTCATGAGGGTCTTGCCTTAAGGAACATTTAGGTTTCAGTGGGGACATGCGCCAATATGGGGGTCCTATTGCCGTGAATAAATATTTTCTCTTCTTATAGGAATTTGTTCCATTGTAAATCGTCCTTCTGCAAAGTGGTACAATTTCTTTTCATAAGGGACTGAATAAATGTCAGTGTCCATCCACATCCCAGGGATGCTGATTCAGCACCAGTCTAAACCTCAGAATTATTTATTTTTCCTTTTTCCTTGTCTTTGTCCCCTTTTCCCTTCCTTTCTCTTCCTTTTCTTCTAAAAATGCCTTTTTACAGTCAGTTTAGGTTGATCATGCTGTTTTTGTTGTTGTGTGCCTTCAAATAATTTCTGACTTATGTTGACTGTAAGGTGAACCTATCACAGGGATTTCTGGGGCTAAGAGGGTGTGATACACCCAAGGTCACCCAGTGGGTTTCCGTGGCTGAGTGGGGAGCTAAACCCTGGTCTCCAGGATCATAGTCCAATGCTGAAACCTCTACACTATGCTGACTGTCTTAGCTAACATTAAAATCTTTGTTTTGCCCAGCGGTTAATGGGAGTTGTTGTTACTGTTTTAAGTGGCTTTTATAAAACTTGCATAGAACTTGTGCAGAATAAAAAAGTTGTATTTTCTCTCTTCCATTATGGCCTTTCAGTTTACCTCTTATAAAAGTTCATTTTGGAACGTTGTAAAGATTAATCTCAACTGGTGTTTGGACGATATCACCTATGCTCGTCCTTCAGAAGTTGCATTTTTTTTTGCCAAAGAGATGTATAAGCATAGTGTTTCTACTAGCAAGTGATATAACTGAAAGGTAAAACACTGAAAAGTGCAAAACCTTGTATGAAAGCTAACATTAAAATCAGTAATTTACTAGCTACGAGTACTGAAATCCCAGTTCTGATATTCATGACTCACGAGTCCTAATAGTTTTCCAATTCTCTTGATCTATTCTATCAAGATAACAGTACTGTAATTAAATATTCATTGAAGAGTGAGAACAGAATGTTGATTGTTCTTCAGTAAATGCTTCATCTCACATTTTTACCACCCTTTCCATGGGACTCAAAATTCTGACTCACCAAGGACTGTCAGGAGAGTCAGAGACCAGGATGTTCAGGACAGCCGGGGAGTTGTCTAGCACAATGAGATGTACTCTTGCCTTGGTACTATTTACGACATGACTGAGGAGCTTGATAGCTGGCTTGATAGCTGGCTTTTTTTTTACTGGCCTATCAGAAGGATCTTAATCAGGGTTGTTTTAGGAGTCTGCTTCCCTTCTCAAG